>MUZC01004635.1:279217-290547 GCA_002072015.1 Radix auricularia | reverse complement strand
GTAAGTCCAATCAGCTGACTCAAATTAACCTAGAATTAACCACGGTATGTTGAAGTAAGTCCAATCAGCTGACTTAAATTAACCTAGAATTAACCACGGTCTGTTGAGGTAAGTCCAATCAGCTGACTTAAATTAACCTAGAATTAACCACGGTCTGTTGAGGTAAGTCCAATCAGCTAACTCAAATTAACCTGGAATTAACCACGGTCTGTTGAGGTAAGTCCAATCAGCTGACTCAAATTAACCTAGAATTAACCACGGTCTGTTGAAGTAAGTCCAATCAGCTGACTCAAATTAACCTAGAATTAACCCCGTCCTGCAGAGGTAAGTTCAAATAACAGCACACAGGCTAAGTCTTGGTGACGCCGAGGTTTTTACGGATCTAAGCAGGGAATGCCTCAACTCATTTGCGGGTCAAATTGAAAGGAGTCAACTCCAATAGTGTTACTTGATGCCCAGAATGGATCACTCAGAGTGGACCATCCCCGGGGCTGTCCTCTAGCGGTTAGTTCCCTTGAGTGACTTCTGCGTGTATTTTAAAAATAGTCCTAATGTACAAATCGTATGAGAAAACTCTCTTCGGTTGTCAAGTTAAAAATAGAAGAAGAAAAAAAATCGGTCAAAAAATTATTATTAATACTTGCATGTAGAGACAAATTAATTGAGTTAGTTGCATTATTTATAGGCACCACCTGGTGGGACGCAGGAGAATATTCTGACGGCTGTTTGGGGTCGTGCACCCAATTGTCACTGTGTCTGTTTGGTTTGGCACACATTTCCAAGCAGCACTTAACTGGTAGCAATGTTTGTTGAAGTGCTCGCAATGATGAAAGAGATGACGCACAAAGACCAAGGGAGGTAAATGTTGTGGTTGTAAAGCGTCTCTAGCGCCGGAGAGCTCCCAGTTTTATTTTTTTGGCCACTGGAATCTTAAAGAAGTGAATTGTTTTGTTTTAAGTTTAAAGCAATGGGGAGGGATTTTTTATATTTATTTTCCCGGGCTGTGAGAAAATTGGCACTGGCTTAAAATCATTCCTCGTTCTTTCATTGAGGCTCACGCGAGACCAGCGTAACAATAATAACAGACAGTGAGCCAAAAGTGCACTATAAATAGAAGTCTGGGTCAATGAAGCACAATAGATGAACGCCCCAACATTAAGAGTTTTTAATCATCTTTAAATATTTTTTTTCTTCCAAAAGTACTTCATGAAATAGGACACACCCCATGTTCCATTTTTGCGCTGCCCCGCAGATATCTGGCCGACGCCGCGCAGCAGTTTATAGTAACCGGGCAGCTTAATTTAATAAGGATAATTAAATACATGTGACTATTAATGCAAAAATTTGCATTAAAATGGATGCTGTTGATCTTTGCACAAACGGTTGTTATTTTGCATACGGACTAAGAAATGCCACAGAGAACATTGGGCACAAACACACACACACACACACACACACACACACACACACACATACACACACACACACAGACAGACACACACACACACAATGCCAAAGTTTGTTAAGTTTGGCATGTCAAAACTCACCGGCCAAAACAAATGTCCTCTCTCCTAAACTAATTTTATTTAATTGACTTTCTTTCGTTCCACAAAAAAAATAAAAATTAATTGCCTGGTCAAAAATCCGTTTAAATTTATTTCAGTTTACAATCGTGGATTCATTCTCCTGACAATGAAATGGACGTTTCAAATTTTCTGTAAGAGTCTTAGTTTGTTGTGCACATTATTATTTTTAAAAATGTTGCTGGGTACCACCATCGGATTTAGAGAACCTCTCAATCTCTCTTTGTTTAGTAAGGTCACGGTAACCGCGTCGAAACTATCAGATGACAGAAATGACAGAAATCTCCCATAATTTCTTTGCCAGATTCTCGGGGGTGGAGGCAGGTATGGGGGTGGGGCTAACAATAGGAAAATACAGGCCTGGGTCTATTGTTTACCAACTCTACGTCCACACATTCCCACTTGGCTCACACTCGCAGAGCCAACACATTCCCGAGATGTATCTGATAAATTAAAACACGAGGGCGAGGGCATGTCAGGCGAATGGTTACATACAAGTCAAGAACCTTGCCGGGAACATTGTCAGGAACCATGGCGTCAGCTGTCTTAACTTCGGGAACTGATCTCATAAATCATTTCTAGGGAATTTCAGAAATCATTCTCAGCGTAGTAGTTGACTCTGCAATTTGCACTGCTGAGATGTATGTTTAAAGATCAATTAAATTTTGGAAACGTTATTTTTGTTTTTACCCGTTAAACGAACAAGAACCTATGACGTCAATGCTGTTCAGATACATACACAAACGTCTGTGTCACCCATCCCCCCACATCCAAATATAGATAAAATACATTAAGAAACAGTTGGGTTGTTTTATCAGATGGTGATGGTGGCGGGGTAACCCTTAGATGAGACCTCTGTGACCACCACACACCTTTTGTAAACAGCTGCGCGGGTGTATCAGGTGGTCGAGGGGGGAGGCGGGCCTTCAGATTAGACCTCCGTGACCACCACACACCTTTTGTAAACAGTTGGGTTGTTGCATCAGATGATCGAGGGGGGAGGGGGAGGCGGGCCTTCAGATTAGACCTCCGTGACCACCACACGCATTTTGGAAAACAGACATTTTCATTTGAAGAGGTGGTCGCCCCTTGGGATGACGTCGCAAGATCAACAAACAAGCCAGTGACGTCATCAAGTGCCTATATTTATCCCGTTACGTCATGTTTACTCTTGTGACCTTAGGTTTTGTTGAGCTTTCTTTTGGCATTGCTAGTTGATTTTCCTATGTTTAAGGAAAAATAGTTCTTCTAGAATGTCACCAGAATCACGGGAAATGTTTGTTGTTAAGATGGAAATCCCAAAGAGTTTAGTTTTGGGGATAAAAAGGATATTTATATATGAGGCCAAAAATCGTAAAAAATGTTCCAAAGACGCTGATAAAAGAGGCAATAGTCGATCGCAGTAGGCACTCAGTGACCCAGCAAGCACTCATTTGCGCAGTAACCAATTGGGGACGCAGTAAGCACACAATGGCGCAGTAAGAACTCAAGCACACAGTGGACTCTCGGTGACGAAATGAAATTAAAGAGGCCCATACAAAAGAAAAAGCAAGCATTTTCATTGAAACATATCGAAAACTGTTTAAAGTATCTTTTCTCAAAACTCCGTATTAGCGATAGATGTATAAATACACACACACGTTGCGCCTGGTGTCAGGTACCGTTTTAATGGACTTAACATATTGTACTTTGAGTAGTCGATTATCGTTACACAATGTCGGGTGTCAGTATCGAATCGTGCTTAGTTAGTGTGCATTATTACCAGTCTAGGGGCAAGGGGCGGCAAATCAAAGTGACAGACCAGGCTACACCGTAAACTTAATGGTTTTGTGGAAGGGGTTAACCGGTGCTGAAGGTGCATCGTGTCTTGTCAGTTGTTTAGGCCACTCTTGGGCTTTCAATAATTATGGGTTAAAAAATATTTATTAGTAAAATTTTCCGAACCTACTTTTTCAAAGATTAGTCCCCTATTTCATCAAAGATTGGTTCCGTAGTTCATCAAAGATGGATCCCTAGTTCAGAAAAGATTGATCACCTAGTTCATCACAAACTGGCACCTAGTTCATCAAAGCTGGATCCCTAGTTCAGAAAAGATTGATCCCCTAGTTCATCACAAATTGGCACCTAGTTCATCAAAGATTGGTCCAGTAGTTCATCTAAGATAGCCCCCTAGCTCATTAAAGATTGTTACCCTAGTTCATCAAATATTGGTCCCCCTAGTTCATCAAAGATTGTTATCCTAGTTTATCAAAGATCACCCCAGCATCAAAGATGATCCACCCTCGTTCATCAAAGATAGGCCTTATAGTTCACCGAAGATAGGTCCCATAGTTCACCAAAGATAGGCCCCATCGTTCATTAAAGATAGGCCCCATAGTTCACCAAAGATAGGCCCAATAGTTCACCAAAGATAGGCCCCATAGTTCACCAAAGATAGGCCCCATTGTTCACCGAAGATAGGTCCCATAGTTCACCAAAGATAGGCCTTATAGTTCACCGAAGATAGGTCCCATAGTTCACCAAAGATAGGCACCATAGTTCACCAAAGATAGGCACCATAGTTCACCAAAGATAGACCCAATAGTTCACCAAAGATAGGTCCCATAGTTCATTAAAGATAGGCCCCATAGTTCATTAAAGATAGGCCCAATAGTTCACCAAAGATAGGCCCAATAGTTCACCAAAGATAGGCCTTATAGTTCACCAAAGATAGGCCCCATAGTTCACCAAAGATAGGCCCAATAGTTCACCAAAGATAGGCCCCATAGTTCACCAAAGATAGGCCCCATAGTTCACCAAAGATAGGCCCAATAGTTCACCAAAGATAGGCCCCATAGTTCACCAAAGATAAGCCCCCATGTTCATAAAAAAGACTCGTGCTGCTATTTTCCTTGACCTGCTGACCACTGGGGTAGGCTGAAATAGTTAGGGGATCTATTTTGATTTAACCAATATAGCCTTTAAGCATACATGAATATATTGTAATTCTGAATTTTTATGTTTGTAGTACTTGTTAAGTTTATATTGAAACTAGATATTTTTACTCGAGTCACTTTTGACAACTTTTAAACAGTACCATTAATTGATAATGAGTGTGTATCCAAAAAAGAATATTCATATGTATTATGTCCCTTCTTTTCTTCAAAACACTCATCAACACAGGGGCAGTAACTCGCACCGTCAGAGCAAATTTATCACATCGCTCTCTTGCTCCTATGACTCTTTAAAAAACTCAAGCGAAAAAAAAAATCAAATAAACGCTTTTATGAAACGAGTTATTTTTATGCTGGCTCAGCTGCAGCACTAAGATACTCATCATAAGTTGTGTTTGTAGGGGGATGGGCTGTATGAATGGGGGAGGGGAAATGAGGTGCGGAGAGGAATCGTGTATGGGGGTGGACTGGGAGAAGGGGGGGGGGGTAGATGTGATTTGAAGATTTCTGCATGCACGGCATTTCTTGTTGCTACTCTTGACGGGCTGATTCGTATGTAGCACAACTGTGCCTCTCAGAGTTAGTGCTACCATTGACGGAGTGAGTCGTATGTAGCACAGATGTGGCTCTCAGAATTAGTGCTACCATTGACGGAGTGAGTCGTATGTAGCACAGATGTGGCTCTCAGAATTAGTGCTACCATTGACGGAGTAAGTCGTATCTAGCACAACTGTGCCTCTGACAGTTAGTGCTACTCTTGACGGAGTGAGTCGTATGTAGCACAACTGTAGCTCAGAGTTGCCTCTCCACAATATAGCGAGGTCGATCGCAAGCAATAATAACATTAAGACACAATACAGGAGTTCCGTTAGTTGTTGTTTTCTCACCAAATAAATAGAGTGTTATGGGAGATTTCGTACGCTGTAATACTCCTTGGAGGAAACCAATTTCAGTTTCCCCCTCCCCCCATATCCATACCGCGTCAAACTTTTCGTGTGAACTCAAAGACACTATTTGCTCTAATATCAATTTAGATATGGTGTTGGAAGCTTGGAAATTCCGAATGTTGGGAAATGACATTAAAAAGTTGCAGTTTTTTAATCCCTTATGATAACTTCACCGTCTTGTCTTTCTGTCTGTTTGTCGTGGTCCCGCCCATGGAAAAACAAATTTTAAAAATTACTCACTTCCCGTGATCCTAACGAGCTGAATTTTTTCACACAGACTTGTGCCACCTAACAATACTTTCTATCAAATTTGCAGATCGATTTAATGTACCGTAATTAAATCATTGAATGTTTTAGACTATCTATATGTAGCATATAAATGTTTGTGCTAGACTGTCGCGCGGTGCGTATTATATTGAGCATAGTTTTTTTTTTAAAAACATTTTCGTGTCGCGCGGTGCGATGCGTATCATATTAAAGATAATTTTAAAATATTTTTTTCAATCTGTAAATGTTTATGCTAGTCTGTCACGCGATGATTTTTATATTTAACATAATTTTAAAAAATTAGCAATGTCTCAAATATAAGGTATTTATTGTCAAAAACTTTGTTTTTACGGATTGTTTATTATATTATTATTGTTTATTTATTTTTTTTATTTTTATTTATTAATTTTTTTAAATATAATTTTTTGTGAAGACATCGGCTGTAAATTGAAGAAGTAACGTGCAAACACTGTGTTGCGTCAAGGAAATAATTCTGTGACATGAAGAGTTAAACAATTAAGCAGATATATTTTATTCCTTGTGTGTGTAAGGGGGGGGGGGTGTCACGTTCCTTATAAATGAAGAGCAACAGCAACAACCTTTAACACCATAAGCCTCTTGTATCCTGGAATCGGGATTTTAAAGGGTGCTGTTTAAGCAAAAAGCAAACAATTATTTGTTTGAGTTTTATAAAGGCCTGTGAAATAACAGTTATAAGGTAATGTCATACTCGATTATGTCCTTGACATGTCATTCTCACGTCATTCATTGTTCTGATGTCAGTTGACTCGCGGGTAGACAGGGGAATGTAAAGAATGCCTTTAAAAAAAAAAAATTCCACGGCACCAATGAGTCCAATCTGTTGCGTCTCTCCAACCTCCATTTTGCACATACAGCATAAGCCTCACCCACTTTTCTCTAACCCCCTAAACTTTCCATACTGGCTACAATATTTTCTCGTTATTTCCAACATAATTTTCCATCGCATTCCCTACACCGCACCTTCAAACTTAACCCCTGCCCTAACACATGGTCGCTAACTGGCGTACTATTTTAAAATACTTACATTCCTTACATCTTAACACACTTCCTTGCCTTTTTTCTATTACACTCTAGAAACATTTTTTTTCTTTTATTATTGTCTTAAAACTTTTTTGAAAACAATTTTCTTACAAAAGAAGCTACATTGAAGCTACATTAAAATTTATTTATGGGATCCTACCGATTGTGTGGGGAAAAAAAGAAAAGCTTGCCCAAAATTATATTTTTCATCGAATAATTTGGATGCTCAATCCAAATTATTAAATGAAAAAGTAATTTTGGTTTCCATGATATTTTTTTTCTAAACTCGATTTCAGTAAGTTGATAAAAACGTATTCATTGAAACAGATCTAATAAATTGAAAATAAATCATCATACAATTCTGTAGTCAATTCACTTTTTTCCAAATCACCATGTCGTCACCATGTCCTTAACACTCAACCGAAACCATGGCAACCACACATGACTAAAAAGCTGAGCCGGCCCGAGAGCTTTTTAGTCTTAAAAGAATGTATCGTGTCTCTGAATGCGTGGACGTACTTCGAAGATACCTTCTAGAAACGTTGCATAATTTGATAGTAGTTGTTTAGAATTGAAGATTTATGTTTCCGAGAGCTTAAGGATATATTCAACGGAGAGAGATCTCAAAAAAAAAGAAAAAAAAAAGAAAAGAACGAAAGAAAGCAAACCTTAGCAAATGCCATTTTCGATGTATCCCCAAGAAGAACGTTCGCAAAAGCACTCGTGTTGTGGTGTGACTTCCAGATTTTTAAGGACTTCAAAAAATAGAGTCTCCCGTTCAGGCGTTCTTTGAGCAAGTGCTGACTACTTGTTTGTTAAAATTCGAAACTCTTTTCTTTCTTGTTGACAATTGTACTTTTGTGATGGAGATAAGGTTTGGGGGCGAAGGGGGAGGCTGAACTTGAGCCCGTTGGGGATCTGTCAGATCGTGATGGGGTCACTAAGTGTGTCTGAGCTCGGGGTGCCGATGGTGCGTGAACAGCAGGGAAATATTTGCCTCGACAGACCACGCCCAAGATTTAAAAGAATATGTATGTATAAAAATGAGTTTATTTTGTTGTTTGTTTCATTTTCTACACGAAATGTCAGGTTTTTCCCTTGGTGTTTGTTTCAAAAGATTTCTTTATAATCAACAAGCAACAAAGCCCGTCCAAGGACATTCCGCCGTCGTTTTGGTGGCATGTTCTCCATGAGTAACAGTAGTGATTAGCAGGAATGACACACTTCAAGATGACAAAAACACTTCCAAAAAAAAAAAAAGCTATGGCCTTTTGAACGTCCGAGTAATTTTGTTCAATATGGAAATGGGATTTCTTTTTTCTCCGCTGTGATTAGCTGTAGAAGTTTGAAGGCCCATCGCTATCCAGTACTGCCTTTTATCAAAAAGAATATAGATTTTATTGATTGCGTATGAGTGTGGGGTGGTATTATAGCATGTGAGTGTGGGGTGGTATTATAGCGTATGAGTGTGGGGTGGTATTATAGCATGTGAGTGTGGGGTGGTCAGTGGCGGCGTTAAGTAAGCACGGGGCCTAGTGCCAGCAATGACCCCGTGGGGCCATATTTGCGAAATCTATCGCGATCTCTTCCACTCATGTTGATATCGTACAGAGAAATCACTTTGATGACGCTAATTACTGTTTCCGATCGCACCACTACCGAGACACTGCCATTCCGATGACACAGTTTTCTAAAAATAACTATTTAGTAAATCTATTGTGAATGACGTGTACACAAATAAAGGGGATTGGCTGAATGGTACATCTGACCTATTTTCCGCTAACTGTGTAATGCTTTCAAAGACGTCTAGAGCTACGCTACGGAATTTGACCTTCAAAAAGGATTACAAGAGTGCCTTTTTCGTTTCTTTACAATAGTTTCCAGCATACGTTCTACCATCCACTCTTTGGTTCTACATGTATAGGCTATTAACCAGGACGAGACATGTTCAGGACCGAAACGCGGGGCCTACCTAAGCGCGGGGCCTGGGGCTGTCGCCCCAGTTGCCACCCTCAAACGCCGCTCCTGGGGGTGGTAATATCGCGTGTGAGTGTGAAATCAAGTAAAAAAAAACTCGAATGAGTATTTAAACGCAATTTCCAACAAAGAACTTCCTATTTTTTATTCATGAGAAATAATTCTAGATTACAATAAAGTAGATTCAAATCAGTAATTCTGAAAGTAAACAAAAAATGACGTCATATTCCCCACGCTACATCACACCAAGAGTGTGTCAATATAATGCGCACCGCGCAGCAATCTAACATTAGCAATCACAAAGCGGTAAAACCCCATTAACTATCGTTCTAGATTACGTTAAAAGTAATTTAAAATCAATAATTATGAAAGGAAACAAAATAATTGATATCTACAAATTTCGGCTAAATTTACGGGAGTCAACGAAAATGGATTTTAGAAAGAAAAAAAAAATCCTTCTCCAAAATTGTTCTAAATATTATCAGCTATTATTTGGCGTTTGTTATGGTTGGCGAGAAATTGACAAAATACTGAAATTTTGTAGTTTTTTTTTTTTGTTGTTGTTTAGCCAGGAAATCCAGTAAACCTTTTAGGTGTTTTTGGGCTGTTGCACATCCTTGGGTCATCTTTAGCATATTTGCAGAAGACCCGAACCCTCTATCTGGTATGGTTCAGGAGGAGTTGCATGTGTCAGCTCAAACATTACAAGCATGTGCACAGATATTTCAAATATATAAACGCAATTCCCAAAGGACATTGCGTTAAAAACGTAAAATTTAAAAAATCATGTTAAGCCTGGTCCCTTTTGGAACTCAGGACGTGTTAGCGCATTTTCGTATTATGTATCAGTACTTATGTTAGATATCAGCATTATGTAGTTATCAGTATTTGTGTTTAGATTTTAGACATATTTTTATGAATTTTCTTGTGTAATGAATATACCTGACATTTTTTAAATTTAAAAGTCATTTCTTTACATTTAAAAAAAAATTATTTTCTCTTTAATCCAACTACAAGTCACCACAAATGATGACGTAAAAGTCTCTAAACTTTTACACATATTCTAATGACGTCAACAAAAAAATCTAATTCTTTTGCACGCCTTCGCACCACTCTTGAATGCTTGAAAAATGCTCTATTCGACTTCCGGCAATGGCGGCCGTTCCCTGCGCCAGTGTTACCTCTCGATTCGCAAAGTTTTTTGGTAGTTTTAACGGGGTTTTTTAACGGATCGAGTAACTGAGTGTTGATGCACAAATGGCAGGTCAGGACATACAAAAA
This sequence comes from Radix auricularia, assembly GCA_002072015.1. Taxonomy (NCBI): domain Eukaryota; kingdom Metazoa; phylum Mollusca; class Gastropoda; family Lymnaeidae; genus Radix; species Radix auricularia. The sequence continues at coordinate 280,497 of MUZC01004635.1, read as the reverse complement.
ACATATATACATCATGGGTCTAGGACTTATGGATGCTGTGATCAAAGGTGATGACAGACGGACGGACAAAACGGGTGCAATAGCGCATTCGACTTCTCGAAAATGCGCTAAAAAATTAATAAATCCCACGTAGATTATAGTTGGTAGGATCAATGGTTTATCTCTATGTAGTGTATGAGTATATGGATTCAATTTTTTTGAAAATTCGGCTTTTGCCAGATTTCACCGGATTTATGAAATGAAATCCGGTCTGAGCCGGAGACAGACTTTTTACTTTGGTAGTATCAATGGCTTATCTCTATGTAGACTATCATTGGTAGTATTAATGGCTTATCTCTGTGTTGGCTATCATTGGCAGTAGCAATGGCTTATCTCTATGTAGACTATCATTGGTAGTATCAATGGCTTATCTCTATGTAGACTATCATTGGCAGTATCAATGCCTTATCTTTATGTAGACTATCATTGGTAGTACCAATGGCTTATCTCTATGTAGACAACCAAGTTCGTGCATCTCTCGGACGAGATCACTAAATTGTGTAAGCTTAATACGTTATTTGACTGACATACTACCTGCGGCCACATCAAAAATGTACTTTTGTAGTACATTCACCACGTTTTGTCAATCAGTCTGTTTAGATTTCAGACTCTCTGCCTCTCTCTCTCTCACCTTTTATTTCTAAATTTCTCCATCTTATTTTATCTATGTCGCTCTCTTCCTCTCTCTCTCTCTCTTTCTATCCCACTCTCTGCCTCTCTCAGTGCCTGTCTCCATCTCTATCTTTCTCTCTGTTCCCCTCTCTCTTTGCCTGTCTCTCTGTTTCTGTCTCTCTCTGTCTCGCCTCTTTCTTTGCTTGTCTCTCTCTCTCTCTCTCTCTCTCTCTCTCTCTCTCTGTCCCACACACACACATCACCATCTCCCCCTCTGTTATTTCTTGTGTTTTCAAACATCAACTCAGATATATGGTAATAAAACGAGAACGACCTGGTTTGAAGCAACCCGCTGAGAAGATCATTATAAACAGTTCTCATGGTCTATCTAGTGTCTGGGGTAGTGGCTCCACGGGGTGGGTGGTGGGGGAGTCAGATGGGGAGGTGTGATTTGGGGTGTGAGGGGTGTCAAGGAATACTGTAATAATGACAAATGGTGGGTGGCAGCTGAAGGGAGGGGGTAAAAAGTTGAAACGATATGGTTTACAAGGAAACAAAGTTTGTTGGGCCATGGGGTGGGGGGATATCAACCGAGCAAAGGAATTTAAACCGTGGTACAGTGGGGAAAT
>MUZC01004635.1:258314-278997 GCA_002072015.1 Radix auricularia | reverse complement strand
GCCGGGGGGAGCGGGTGGACTGACTGTATAAGATTTGGGCTGCCAGGATAAGAGATGGGAGTGCCGGGGAGCGGGTGGGGTTTCTGCAGAACGGTATGGTCCTCAACTACCTATGCTAACCTACAATATATCAACACTTTCCAATATTAAAATACATTAGTTAACCCCATACAAACTTGGAACATATTTGTTAACCCCATCCTTCTGGGGATAACGTCATTTCTTTTAGCGCTGTCCCCAAAAAATGTAAAGCATAACAATACGAAATATTTTTTTTTAAAAATATTATTAAAGGCACGCTATTAGTTTTCCTTTCATGAATTTCGTAAGTAATATATTGCGGCGTGGCTGATATAAAAAAAAAACAACATATAGACGAAGAAACGCGTGTATTGGCAAATTAAAAATGATCAAACAAAAATTGATAGGATTTGAATTCTTTACCAAAAATAAGCTGACTTATAATTACTGACCATTCAGCCATTTACATTTACACTAACACAATTTAACTTTCAGGTCATTTATCCGAGTCTCTGAAAAATATTAAATATATTTTTTATTATTTAAATTATTATTTGCTTGTACTTGAACCGTCTAATAAGTATTATTGTAATCCCGGAATTGGAAAAGTTTGGAATTATGAAAGATTTGGAATTAAAAAGGTTCGGAATCTTTCCGGAAAGGTTCGGAATCGGAAAGATTTGTATTTGGAAAGGTTTGGAATTGAAACGTTTTGGCATTGGAACGATTTGGAATTGGAAAAGCCAGGAATTGTCTGCTATAAAAATAAAGGAAGTAACACCAAAAAAAAATGACGAAAAAAGTCGAAGTAAAGTAAATAAATCTTAAAGAAAGTCACTACGAAAATTATTAATTTGTGAAAAACTATGTGTGTGTGTGGGGGGGGGGGGAGGAGGGTGTGGCGGGTACAGTTTTGAAGTATAAAAAAAATTGCATGATATCACGTCTCATTAACAAAATAATAATAATAATTTTGTGACATTGAAACTATATTGATGTGTTTTATTTTTGCTGGAAAACATTTCATGCCGAGTTAGTGGTGGAGGGGTAGCCGGCCTCGGTGTCACATTAAAATAGTTCAACGAGACGATTTGTGTTAAGCTTTAATTTTAATAAAAAATTTGGCAAACAAAATAACCAAAAATTATGGTAAATATTAATTTCAATAACAAACAAACCAAAAAAGTTTAAATATATTAAAATGACGTATTTCCGCACTATAAACTCCTGGATGTATAATCTTCGTGTATTGTAAATTTTCTGTTTTGTTGCATTCCTTAGGTCAAGTTACAGACCTTCCTGTCTCAAATGAACATGTTACAGACCTTCCTGTCCCAAATGAACATGTTACAGACCTTCCTTTCCCAAACATGTGACAGACCTTCCTGTCTCAAATGCACTTGTTACAGACCTTCCTTTCCCAAATGAACTTGTTACAGACCTTCCTCCCCCAAAACATGTTACAGCCCTTCCTGTCCGAAACATGTTACAGACCTTCCTGTCACAAATGAGCATGTCACAGAAGACCTTCCTGCCCAAACATGTTACAGACTCAGACCTTCCTGTCACAAACATGTTGAAAACATCACAGACACATGGGTGTTTGTCTAATTGTGTTTAAAAGTTCTGGATTTGTTTCTCCAGAGAGAGTTGTTTAACACAACCCAAATCTTCCACTAACTTCGTCAAAAACAACAATTTTCTGTGTATCCAGGATAAACTAATAGACTTGGTGAGTCAAGGCAATACATCTAAGACACAACAAAAAGGATGAATCAAGACAAGACAGCAAAGAGCCAACGAAGATGGTGACTGGTTTATGAATCACACGCAACAGATGACATCTGGGCGACTCAGGGACACCCTCACACACAAGGCCCCAGACAGTCCAGGTCTATCACCTGTATGACTCCTAGTCAGTGGCGTCACAGTCCGTGCCTCCTTAAAACAATGCAAGCTTCCCGCGTCAAATTTAGGTGCACACTTAAAAACTATATGAAAAGCATGTTAGCTAGGAACCCACTCAGTAGAGGTGCTAGCACTAGAGAGACACGCCTCTGAAAGTCGGAACCAAATCAGTAAAGATACTTCCACGAGATGGAAAGTCGCAACCCACTCTGTGGAGATACCACCACAAGAGAGATACACCTATGAAAGGCAGAACCTACTCAGTGAAATAACCACCACAAGAGAGACACTGCAATGAAAGTAAGAACCTAGTCACCTGAAGTATCCAACTCGAAAGATACGCCTCTGAAAGTCAGCATCCACTCAGTGGAGTCGCGCCTCAGAGTAACTGGCCCATCTTGGTGCAAAATGCAATTAAATAAATAATTTGTAAAGATGCTTCAGGGGCAACTTCGGTTTTGGTTATCAGTGTATCAGCAGATAGCGACAGCTACCGGGAAAACCCAGAAGGATTCCTACAAAAACTTCACCTCACTTGAAGTACACGAATCAAAAATTATGATAGTGATCTAGTTGGGTAGTTTTAACCAAAAAAATTTTTTTAAAAAAAAGATGATGTATGAAAATTCTCTGATCTTAGCGATGACTATAAGTGCAGCTTTATGGGCTGTATTTAGGCACAGAGAAGGTTTATGTGAGTGGGTAGGTTGTATTTAGGCACAGAGAAGGTTTATGTGAGAAAGTAGGTTGTATTTAGACACAGTGGGTAATTTATGTAAATGGGTAGGTTCCAAGGGTTTTTTTTATAAAAAAATTTATTATTGTTTAAATTTAATTATTATTTTTTATTATTTTATTTATTTATTATTATATTTTTTTTTTAATAATTTTTTTTCTTGTTGCTTTTTTTGGCGCATGAAATGTTTAAGGTGTTTCTTAAAGTTGATTTTTCTTAAAAAGTATTTCGGTGCCCCAATTTCAAAGCACATTAAAATTAACACGGAATTGAAATTTATGCCCCCCCCCCTGAGTCTACCAGCAAGGTGTAACTTTTGTCCCAGACGTAGTTAAGACGATATCTTGTTCAGTATTCAGTGGCGGCGACGTGGTTGGTTTATTGTCGTGTCAACATCGCTCCTGAAATTTCCTGCTAAGGGTAGATAACTTTATCTAGTTCCTTCCCCCATGTTTATCAAGTAACCAATCAAAGAGCCGAACCGGTGGAGAAAAAACATTAATTTAGATGGCGGCTTTTAACCTTTTAGCCGTGGCATAAATCATGTGTTAGGTAGCTTAAAAAACATCCTAGGATATTCTATTTTAGGTATAGATAGGGGTAGGTGTTTTTTTTTTAAAGACACAAAATAAAATAACAATTTTTATAAGTAAAAAATTAATTTATTTCAATGAAAGATTTTTTTTTTAAAAAATTGTAAATTTTCTTGTTATAAGTAATCACAATCATTTACATACTGCCCTTTAATTTTTTAAATGAGCAAGTAAGACTCAAAGTCAATAATTTACCAAATTAAGTAAGACGCGAAGTTAATAAATGACCAAGTTAAGTAAAACACGTGTCTTTGAAGCATATTTTCACATTTTACACTAACAAACAAATGTAATTTGACTTATGCCCTTCCATTGATACACTTCCAAAGACTACCTTCAATCTATTTGTCCTTGTCAGGTACATATGAGTCCATGTCGAAACATTTCTTCTCTTAGGCCTCACTAATGACGCGCATGCCATCTCAAAACTCAATCCATGGAATATCCTAAAGCTATGGTGTACAACTGTGTTTAAAATGTCGTCAAACCAAACATTCATAGAATAAAGCCCCCCCCCCTCTCGTCCCATCCCTGTATGAATACATCCATTCAAAAATAAAGTGTTACTTCGTAAAGACCTTATTGTGTCCTAGTCCCAGATAGCGCTACCTTGTCTTACTTTCATTGGCGCGTTGAAGTTAATGAACCGTGGTAAGGTTATCTCTCCAAAAACAAACACGGGCTCCGCCACAACAAAACACCTTTGACCAGGGAACGACTCGCCACTAAACACCCGCCCCCCGTAGTTAAGCTTATAACGAATCATTTGGACTTGGAGCTGCTCCTTTATGTCAGCACAGCTAGTGACTGGAACAAGAACCCAATATAGGAGATGCTCGTTCGTGTCAGGACAGTTAGTGACTGGAACAAGAACCCAATATAGGAGCTGCTCGTTCATGTCAGGACAGTTAGTGACTGGTGACTGGAACAAGAACCCAATATAGGAGCTGCTCGTTCATGTCAGGACAGTTAGTGACTGGAACAAGAACCCAATATAGGAGCTGCTTGTTCATGTCAGGACAGTTAGTGACTGGAACAAGAACCCAATATAGGAGCTGCTCGTTCATGTCAGGACAGTTAGTGACTGGAACAAGAACCCAATATAGGAGCTGCTCGTTCATGTCATGACAGTTAGTGACTGGAACAAGAACCCAATATAGGAGCTGCTCGTTCATGTCAGGACAGTTAGTGACGGGAACAAGAACCCAATATAGGAGCTGCTCGTTCATGTCAGGACAGTTAGTGACTGGAACAAGAACCCAATATAGGAGCTGCTCGTTCATGTCAGGACAGTTAGTGACGGGAACAAGAACCCAATATAGGAGCTGCTCGTTTATGTCAGGACAGTTAGTGACTGGAACCAGCTTTCGAAAGGAACATTTTAGGCAACCGTACTTATAATTTTTTGTTGAATTTTGTCTCACGCCCTCTAACCTTTGTGACCAACTGTAAGTATTGCCTCCTGTTCTCTAGCCTCCAGTTCCTGACAATCTCGTCGAGGAGCCCTAGTGACTAATGAAGGGTCCTCTTCTCAGAAACATCGCAGACCCATCAACACCCATAGTTAGCCAGTCGGCAAGTCAGTCAGTTAGACAGTCAGCCAGTAAGCGAGTCAGTCAGTTAGCCAGTCAGTCAGTAAGTCTTAACATACATATGGACTCATAATATATAGAAGAGAAAGTTTTTATGATGATGTCCAAGCCGACATGATCAGATCACCAAGGAGAAAAACAATTCACAAGTAAGATACAATATATAATTTACTAGGACATTCTTGTATTTACTTTGTTTTGCTTCTAATTATATAAAATGACGTCATTGAGTTTACCCGCCAGTTAACGTCATTTATATAATGACCAACGACATCTTTATAGTATGGGAAAAATGTTAGCAGATACATGTTTAGTATATTGCCGAGTCCTTCAAGCCAAAGTTTGTTTTAGATGTGTTCATGAGTAGATCAGCAATACTCATATTTTGGGTGCAGTCATGGGAATAATATGAAGAAAACAATCACCAAAAATAATACAAAAATGATACAAATGACACAAAAATTGTGTGTTTTTTCAACTAATATTGGGGACTTTAAAAAAACAAACAAAAACAAACAAAGTCTCTATTTAACGAAACAATCCTTTGCTGCAATGCATTCGGCACAGCAGTCAATGGTGGGCCAAAAGAAGCCTCTAAACCAGTGATCATAGCAGCCATCAATGATTGAAAAAGCTGGATATTTGGGAGGACTTTGCTATTGCAAACTTCCGCAATGGTGCCACGTGGCAGGATTTAACCGGATCTGAGGTTATTTTTTAACATATTTGTTTCTTTGTTTGTTTGTTTATCGAAATAGAACTTGGAAATGTTTGAGAACTGACTTATTTATTAAGAACCAAAACCATAAAAAGTGAGCCCTTAAATATAGATTATATAAAAAAGCTTTTAAAATGTGAATTATGGCAAAGTAAGGACATATTGGTAAGAGCGAAGAGATACGAAGTAGGGGGAGGTGGAGAGTGAGAGAAAAGCTTGATATAGGATTATAGGATAGAGTAAATGTATAAAAATTAATAAAAAGGATAAACTAAACGAGAGAGGCAGTGAAAGAAGGATCCATGACGCTGAAAGAGTTTGGGGGGGGGGGTCGTATAGAGAAAAGACATACATTGATGATAGAGAGAGAGAAGCTCGGGAGCGCCAGTGGAAATAGAGAAATAGAAGACAGAGAGAGAAAGATAGCGATTTACATTTTTTTTTAAAATCATGTACAAAGTAGCTACCAAAGCACACACAAAAAATGCTGCAATGCAAATTAGGCAACTTACCGCAAGTGTAGGACTCGGTACTACTCAGGTACAAGTCATAAAATGCAGACACGACTATTTCAAAGACGGATGTGTAAACGTCTGCGCGCGGTCTGCAATACACAAGCCGACGTGGCAAATCTCAGACTGCCTTCAGGGGCATGGAACTCCTGACGGAAATCTCAAATGAACAGTCGTTACACAGTTACGGGAAGCAAGAAGGGGTTGGGCGTGGGGGTCGGGGGTGGGGGCGCCCGGCAAGGTTCGGTGTTCGGTCGGTTGATCTAATGCCTCCTGCCACCTTCTCTCTATTCTGACATGGCAGACCGGGTTCTTTGCATCTGCTTACCTAAGAGGCGTATCGATGCTGGGTGTGAAGGTATCGTACTCACACTCACAGCTGAGCTACAGGCTGAATGTTTTGGTGCCGTTGATCAGCTCGAATGAGTACATGCGTAACTTTTTCTCTCTGTGTGTGTCTCTGTGTGTGTCTCTGTGCGTGTCTCTGTGTCTGTGTGGAGAGTATTGCATAATTTAAAACGAAGTTCAAGGAAATTGAAAGTGTTTTATAACGCAGTTCTTGTTTTTCAGTTCAACTGTTGGGGTAGGTTTGGGGGCCTGATTCGTGGGTGCGAAAATTCCAAACATTTGAGATCCCCCCCTGCATTGCATTAAATGTTACATAACTGGGTATTACAATTTTAACTATTTCTGTTGTGTCATGGTTACTGTCGAGATTTACCGAGATTGTCAGAAAGTCTGATCAAATTCATTGTCGATAGAAACTTGAAGCAGTGCAAACTGTCAGGGCTCACCTGTCAATACAGAACTAATCAGCTGTCAATATAGAACTAATCAGTTGTCGATACAGACCTAATCAGTTGTCAATACAAAACTAACCAGTTGTCAATACAGAACTAACCAGTTGTCAATACAGAACTAATCAGATGTCAATACACAACTAACACGTTCTCAATACAGAACTAACCAGTTGTCAATACAGAACTAACCAGTTATTAATACAGAACTAATCAGATGTCAATACACAACTAACACGTTGTCAATACAGAACTAACCAGTTGTCAATACAGAACTAACCAGTTGTCAATACAGAACTAATCAGATGTCAATACAGAACTAATCAGTTGTCAATACAGAACTAACCAGTTGTCAATACAGAACTAACACGTTGTCAATACAGAACTAACCAGTTGTCAATACAGAACTAACCAGTTGTCAATACAGAACTAATCAGTTGTCAATACAGAACTAACCAGTTGTCAATACAGAACTAATCAGTTGTCAATACAGAACTAATCAGTAGTCATTATAGAATTAATCAGCTGTCAATACAGAATTAATCAGCTGTCAATATTTCTCTAACATGATGTTGTGACATGGCTGTGACAATGCTTAGTACTTGATGATACACACTGTAGCAAATTCTCACAAACGTCAACAAGAAAACCTGTGAGGATGTAATACCGCTACGCTGTTAGCTCATTACAGTGATGGGCATGAGTTCTTTGTGATGAGTCAAGCTATCGTCTAATACCGCTACGCTGTACCTTTACTTCGCATCATTGCCAGCAGACTTGTCAAGCACACAAAGCCAGCAGATATGTCAACCGTTTGGTTGAACCCTAAACGCCAAACTAACTTCATCCCAGTTGTAAGTGTTGAGAGACCAAGGGATGCAGGTGTAGTCTCTACTACTATACCCGAACAAAAGGAGGCGGGTGGGCATTAAACAACAACAACAACAACAACAAAACTTCTATAACGAAAACAAAAAATAAAAACCTTCTTTAATTTACCCATTGCTGATGTCTTTAGGGATCACTTTTAGATAACAGCACTTCTTCGCTGCATAATAACTAAATATACGACAAAAATGTTCACCAAGTAAACACAACTGATATAAATGATAGAAAATTGCAATGGGTTGGTGTAGGGTTGGGGTAGGGAGTGCATATGGCGTCGCATGCGAAGAACAGCTTCTGATTCCAAAAGGAATGATGGTGACGGGAAAAGTGGCCCCGCCCTTCGGTAACGGGTGTTACAGGTTGGGTTCTGGGTGTTAATGTAATGTCGAGAATAGCTGGGGGGGAGGACGGAGAAATCTGGGGGTGGGGTAAAACCTAGGGGTGGGGTAGGGTGTACAACACAACGGACCTATTGTACAGCCTCCCGAGATAAAACCATTCCAAGAATCTCAATTCTCCCTTTTGTTTGTTGATAGACCTTCGCCGCTCTCAAAGTACGCAACGATCCAAAGAAGTTATTGCACCTTCTTTAAGAAAGAATAGGCATAGCAACAGTAGGCCCGTCATATGGGATGTAGAGAACAGACATCCAGAATCCAGTGGGGAGATTTCTAGGCGGAGATATGCACTGCGCGTCCCATTTGTTGTGGTCGCAATGGAGACTTGTATGTTGGGTTTAGTGAGCATGATGACATGTGGGGATTAGTCAGTCTCATGACATCTATGGATTAGTGAGCCTCATGACATCTTGGAATTAGTGAGTCTCATGACATGTGGGGATTAGAGAGCCTGATAACATGTGGGGATTAGTGTGTCTCATGACATCTGTGGATTAGTGAGCATCATGACATCTTCGAAATATTGAGTCTCATGACATGTGGGGATTAGAGAGCCTGGTGACATGTGGGGATTAGTGCCTCTCATGACATATGGGGATTAGTGAGCCTCATGACATGGGGGATAAGGGAGCCTCATGACCTGGAGGGATTAGTGAGCCTCATGACATTGGGCATGATTGGGGATAAGGGAGCATCATGACCTGGAGGGATTAGTGAGCCTCATGACATGGGGGATAAGGGAGCCTCATGACCTGGAGGGATTAGTGAGCCTCATGACATTGGGGATAAGGAAGCCTTATAACATGGGAGATTATGAGAGATTATGGGAGCCTCGTGACATGGGCGGATTAGTGAGCCTTGGAAAGGACAATTGAAAAAAAAACTCTACTCTTCTCATCGCCCACTAGCCTCTACTGTAATTGGGTGGCCCAAGGCCGTCAAACCTAAGGCCATCAAACCTAAGGCAACCAAACCCAAGGCCATCAAACCTAGGGCCACCAAACCCAAGGCCATCAAACCTACGGCCATGAAACCTAAGGCTACAAAACCTACAGCCACCAAACTTTAGGCCGCCCAACCTTAATCCAACCATAAAACTCCCTTATCCCCGACCCATTCCAACCAGCAGCCTCCCCCTCCCTCGCCTACACGCACATCTTCCCCACTAGTCGTTCGCCTGCATCCGTCCATATCTCCCGTAACTGTGTGGGTTGGAGTTTAAGCTCATAGAGCTCTCATGTTATCAAAGCGCCGTGGGTCTGGCCCCGGGGTGCCTGCGTTTGTTGGACCGCTAACATGACTTTTATTAGTATTTCGGTTTAACAAAACAGTCAACATGTCATTAGGTTATTCACGGTCTAGCTACATATACGTCTTGTTAAATAGTATGCTGAATATTTGTAAAATACTATGGTTGAATATTTGTTACATAATATAGTTACATATTTGTTAAATATTATGGAGGCATAGTGGTTAAAATACTATGAATAAATATTATGGTTGAATAGTTATTATATTTTATTGTTGAATAGTTGTTAAATACTATGGTTGAATAGTTGTTAAATACTATCATTCAATAGTTGTATAGATTGTATAGTTGTTGAGACAATGATTGAAAAGTTGTTTAGACTATGATGGAATAGTTTTTGAGACTATGACGGAATAGTTTTCGAGACTATGATTGAATAGTTTTTGAGTCTATGATTGATAATGTTGAGAATTTTAAATCCAAACAAATTTTGACCTTTGACTCCAAACCACGGGTGGCCAGACCATTTAATACAAGACAAAAATATTCTTGAGAGACCAATTGAGGAACTATTGGTCATAGCGTCACTCGCAATGAAAAATTCCTTTGATTATATATTTTTATTTTAAATTTTTTAAAATTCGAATTTAATGATTTAAACACTTCATTAGCTTTAAAATTTACCGTCTCTTGAAGATATAGATATATATGCGTTATAGTTCCACAATAAACAGATTTTAAATAAGTCAAATTGAGGAATAGTTGTATGCTGCAAATTGACGCTTAATAATAGTCAATAGTTTTATTAAGATTCTGCTGACAAGCCTTTGAACTAGATATTTTTTTTATATCCGGTCGGTGGCTCGTAGTTGTGGTGCGAAGTTCTGTCAGAATAAAGTCTTATAACACGAGCTATACTCCAAGCTATGACATATCTTGCCTCAGTTGAAGTGACTTCTTATTTGCTGAAAGCAGAAAGTAGTGTCTGACACATTACAAAAGTTAACTCAACAAGTTTGCGATTTCTTAACTCAGAAAAATTCCAAATTATTTCAACCCCTTTAATCGGTCAATATTTTTAAACTATCATTTTACTTCTTATAATTTGCTTTTTTTTTTATTAAAAAGTTTTAATATCAGTAATTGTTCGCGAGCAGCAAAGCGAGCACAAGAGAGACGGATGTGGCCCACGAGCCGGAATTTTGTCACCATTGGTCCAAACTGGCAGAAGTTTAATCTTGGATGTATGACATGTCCGTCTGCCTATGACCTGACCATTGACCTATGACCTGACCATTGACCTATGACCTGACCATTGACCTATGACCTGACCATTGACCTATGACCTGACCATTGTTTAATGACCTCAGTCGGGGTTTATCACCAGATTTTGGACCTAGGCTTATATTTTCCCATTGTCTCAAGACTGAGCTTCTACGGTAAGGGGCCCCTCTAAAATTATTTTCTTCCCTACCATTGTAGACCCCATTTTATTGGTGCCTCTTGACATAATAGAGGAGCCTCGAGTTATGATCCTGAAATGTAAGTCCGGTGAGAACCGACGGGAGACAACTCGTGGCAATGTCGGCTGCTCCGCCTAATTTAAGTGTAGACGTCAGGCTTTGGGGAAGAGGGGGTGGGGGTGCCCAGGGGGTAAATAACTGGGTAAATGATCGGAGGGGTGGGGGGCTGACGCTAGGGGTCTAGAGTCTATAGTAATGGAATAAGTGTAGTACGGGTGGGTTAGTGAGGACAGGGGTAGGGGATTGAATGGGTGGGGACAGAGCTTCGTAAGAGGGTGGGGCTGAAGTAGTCTAAACTGTGAAAACTCACGCAGTTATTCTTCTGTCACAGTTGTGTGAGTGTACACCGGGCACAGCTGCACTGGATTCATATAATATAACCGAATCTAGGATCCGAATACGTCTACAGGAAGATCTTTATTACTTCAAGCCTCACACAATCTTTATAGCAGAGTGTAGAAGAATTTTTTTATTTAATTAATTCTATTTTATCTTTTAAAAATTGTGTTTGTTTGTTCAAAGGAGAAAAAAACCAAGAAATCCTGTTTGTTATTAGTTCTACAATAGCGTTGTTTTTTTTTAAATATTACGATGCAACGTTGAATTTATCAGCGAAAATGTGTTGGCCTATACAAAACAGGAGCTATACCTCTTATAAGAAGAACCCGAGGCTTCAAAGCAAATAAATCTCTTTTTTCTTATGAACAATTTTTAATCCGTTCAAATTTGAGAGTTGATTTTATAGAATTTTTTAAAATGAATACAGCTTATTACAACCAGGGCCGGCTATAGGCAATAATAGGCATATGAATTTACGCAGCCACCTAGGGCCTCCGGTTAGTCTCATTATTAGTTGGGGCCTCGCACAAGAATCTCTCCATATTTACAACAACAAATAAAATGTTTTTCTTCATTTAGGGCCACTTAATTCACTTTGCCTAGGGCCTCCAATTCCCTTAGACCGGCCCTGTCACAACGCTCTGATTTCGCACCGTGATGCGCTCTCTTTCTCTGATCTCAGCGTCGTGCGTATGATTGAGTGCGTATCAAGTACAAGGAAGAGAAGAACAATATTGATAAATTAAATACAGTCAGAAAATGTGCTCCTTAAAGACCTGTAGATAGTTGATGAGTAGTCATAAATGTATAAAAGGACAATAGACACATAGTTGTGTGACCCCCAGCTAGAATGGTGATGTTGAAGCATGTGTGATACATTCAGTGTGTCGCCTAATAACAGAAATTTAACTGGTCATTTCATTGGCTTGACGTAGGAGAGTAAAATTGTTGAGGGTGTGGTGTTGTGAGGCTTGTTGTAGGAGAGTAAGATTGTTGACGTGGGACGTGGTGGTCGAGAGGTAGCGCTCTCGACTGTCATACCGATGGTCACGGGTTCGAATCCACACGAAGGTGAGGATTTGTTCTCGCGGCCTGAGGAGTCCCCGAGTCACCCAGCTCCGAATGGGTACCTAACTAGACAATAGTTAGGCGGCTGGGGTAATGCGTGGAACCCCTATAGCCGTGGCCTGTGACCGCTGCATCACTTGCCAACAGATCATCTCTCATGGTCTGTGGACGCAATTATCTTCTGCATAGAAGGAGCGTCTGTATATCTAAGATAAGATATTTGCTTATTTGTTGAGGGTGTGGTGTTGTGAGGCTTGATGTAGGAGAGTAAGATTGTTGAGGGTGTGGAGTTGTGAGGCTTGATGTGATGTTGTGAGGCTTGATTTAGGAGAGTAAGATTGTTGAGGGTGTGGTGTTGTGAGGCTTGATGTAGGAGAGTAAGATTGTTGAGGGTGTGGAGTTGTGAGGCTTGATGTAGGAGAGTAAAATTGTTGAGGGTGTGGTGTTGTGAGGCTTGATGTAGGATAGTAAGATTGTTTATGGTGTGGTGTTGTGAGGCTTGATGTAGGAGAGTAAGATTGTTGAGGGTGTGGTGTTGTGAGGCTTGATGTAGGAGAGTAAAATTGTTGAGGGTGTGGTGTTGTGAGGCTTGATGTAGGATAGTAAGATTGTTGATGGTGTGGTGTTGTGAGGCTTGATGTAGGAGAGTAAGATTGTTGAGGGTGTGGTGTTGTGAGGCTTGATGTGGAGTTGTGAGGCTTGATGTAGGACAGTAAGATTGTTGATGATGTGGTTTTGTGAGGTTGGGGAAGCTCTTTTTCAAATTTTCATATAGTTTGAGCAAGGCTTGAAGCCATTAACGCCCTGATAAGTTCGATAAAATAGTTCCTGAAAGTTGTTTCCTTGTTACATTAAAAAAAACCTCTAAGAATATAATCGGCTGCGGGGGGGGGGGCGTGTGGTTAAACGGACAATGTTGCGTGGACATCTGTTGGACGAATACCACAACATTTGTATTAGCGACGTAATGGCTCAAATAAAAACTAAAGATTAACAGCTCAGTAGTTAGAAAGTAGAGCGCTAAATTAGTTCTGCACCGTTCGACTATAGCAGAAGGCAAACACATCATGAAGAAATTCGGTGCGCATTTTATACAGGTTTTTCACGTTTGGTAACGAGATTACCAACGGCAGGCAAACCACCGCGCTAATCACGTGCAGCATTTAAATGCTGCGAGCAGACTACCAACCGCTTCTAACACAAACCGGAAATGACTGGGAAGAAAAGAAACAAACATATTTTTTTCTTTACCAGAGTGTTAAAGATTATGCATGCTGAAAGCCCGTCAAGTTTAGTTTCTTTCTGTCTCTGTGGGATGGGGTGGGGATGGGGCTGCCAGCAATAGATGCAGAGGAATCGTGTTTTTAAAAAGTTGGAGTGGTGAAAACAAATTCGCAAGGAAATAATTATGTTAATTAGAAATAAAATGACCATTACATCAAGTAATTTGGTTTTAATGCTGATGTTTTCTGACCACATGTCTCCTTCTTTGATTAAACTCTGCCAACTGCTCTACATTTGATTGGGGGGGGGGGTAGGATTGCCTCAACTTACAAAAACTTAATCCACATGTAAATGTAATTTAGCCGTCATAACTGATATAACTGAATAAACATTTTCATAAGTGGAAATTTTAAAAATACATATCAAAAGAAAAGAACAATGTTTTAATTTTACAATATCATGGTCAAACTCGAGCATACCAATATAAAAGCTTGCTGTTTGTGTCATACCCATATATGAGCTGGGTGTTTAAGACATGCCCATATAAGAGCTAGGTGTTTAAGACATGCTCCGTTTAAGAGCTGGGTGTTTAAGAAATGCCCATATATGAGCTGGGTGTTTAAGACATTCCTATATAAGAGCTGGGTGTTTCAGACATGCTCCGTTTAAGAGCTGGGTGTTTAAGAAATGCCCACATAAGAGCTCGGTGTTTAAGACATGCCGATTTAAGAGTCGGGTGTTTAATTCATACACATATAAGAGCTGAGTTTTTTAAAGTAATACTCATGTAAGAGCCTGAAACTTTAGACATGCCAATAAAAGAGCTGGGTGTTTAAGCAATAACCATATAAGAGCTGGGTGTTTAAGCAATAACCATATAAGAGAGCTGGGTGTTTAAGCAATAACCATATAAGAGCTGGGTGTTTAAGCAATAACCATATAAGAGCTGGGTGTTTAAGCAATAACCATATGAGAGCTGGGTGTTTAAGCAATAACCATATGAGAGCTGGGTGTTTTTCTTTTCTTGGTTACAATCCTTTTACCGTTACAGAGATTATTGTTGTGTGTCATTGAGATTCTTGTGATGTACTTCATCAGTGACTCCACTCCTAATGGCAGGGCTATTAAACGATAGTTTGGCTAATAATCTCCCTCAGCCCAGATGTATAAGTATATAAGTATATAAGTGTACCTGATGTGACCCGTAGGCCTTGAGTTTGACAGACGTTATTTAAAGTAAAGATTTTTGTCAGAATTAGCCGAGGTCAGAGTGCCCGCAGCGAGTAGCATCAACAGAGCAATGACAGATGGCACCGATAAAAAGGTTCCGCACCCTCAAATTTTTACCCGATTATAAAAAAATAAAATAAAGTCACATCTACACCAGCATGACACCAACATCTTTGACCAACTTCATTGGTTGCTCAACACGCCTAAACCAGCTGACACCATCACACCAACACCTTCTATCACCTTCATTGGTTGCTCAACACGCCTAAACCAGCACGAAGAGTGAACTACAAAAAATCATGTGACCTCACACCAAGACTACCACTGCCGACTCGTCTATCCCTAGTGACTAGTGTAACCAAGAATCCACAAAACTGGGTCAACTTCACAGCCCCCCTCCCCCCCACTCAGCAACACCGACTCCTCGACTTCGTCCACAACTCATTTCACTAGCCCACAACTCTAACCTATAAAAGCTAATGTCAGTACAAAAGTCAACACAACAAACTACAGTTTAAGACAAGTAGAAGGATTTATGTTGTACTCGGCAGTTCAGATCTGGCACAGAATAAAACGCAAACTTGCACACGACTCACAGTTCATTCGGCCTGCGGTTTCGCTTGATTTCACTCTCGTAACGTCAGTGAGGTGTGAAGACGATTTAACCAGATTTATATAAAAAAAATATTAAAAAAATAAAAAATAAAAAAAAAACCCCTGGTTGGTTACGTAACTTGAAGAATTTTGTCTTGGTTGAAGTTTCACAGCGGAAGGGTACATTTTTTTTTTTTTGGACCTTAAGCAAAGACAAAAAGAACCGGAAAGATGGAAAGATAAGATGTTTTGAACGCTGGGCGAGCGGGTCTGTGTTACAGCTGAGCGGATGGAGATAGGTTTGATCCTCCGATCATGAGACACGGGGTGTGGGGTGGGGGTGGGAGGATGTATGGCCAGGATATTTTTAGGTATTCACGGGGTGCCAAAAGTGTTTGTTAGGTAACGGGCTTTCGTGTATGTGTACGTGGGGGTAGGGTGGGGTGGAGCTGATCAGAGAACTGAAGCCATTTATTGATGTCTCACCTGGTTACCTTGAGTCCCAGATTTTCGGGAGTATTTTAACGAGCTGATTTAAAAGGAGCAGTTATTTATTGATTAAACATCGACAGATATATACGCTGGTTATACTCAATGGAAATACTACCAACCTGTAGGGCAGCTAAGGCAGAACAGGCAGAGACACTGAGAGGTAGAAGACATGCCGAGAGCGAGATAGTATGATACCCTTGACAGAGAGCTACAGCTGCCGCGGAGGCCAACGGCCAAAGGCTGAGGATCGGTCAGGGCGGAGGAGTCTTAATGAGGTGGACAAAGACGAGGATGAAATACATAAGCAAGAAATTAGTGCGTGCCAATAATAGCAAATTTTGGCCTCATTACACCCATAGTTGATAATACAAGAAGAAAAGAAAGTAGTGCGAATTGCGAATTATTACACCCATAGTTGATGATACAAGAAGAAAAGAAAGTAGTGCCCATTATCAAGCCACATCGTTTCACCATAACTCCACAATAGCCAATCGAAATGTGTGTTTATTTAGGGATCACCATACAACGTCTATGACGTGTCAAAATAAAGAGAGGAAGAGGGGCAAATATGGGGAATTAGAGCGGGGGGGGGAACTACTGTATACCCTAACAATTTTACTTGCTCTATACTGCTGAGTGTTTTTTTATTGTGAAGTCCGCTATTGGCTGATCAATCATTAGTCATAAGGAATTCACCGTGTTTTTTTTTAAAATGTTAGAGGCTTTATACTGTAGTGTATTTCTCTCGCATCAACTGACAAAGTTTGACATTAAACTGACCTAAGATCAGAAGAATGTTGTTGGCATCATCACAACATTACATCATTGGGATCAGAACATTAAACCATTGGGGATCAGAACATTGCATCATTGGGGTCAGAATATTACACCATTGGGATCAGAATATTACACCATTGGGATCAGAACTTTAATTACACCATTGAGATCAGAAAACCACACCAATGGTATTTGACGGAGGAAAACACGCAGTCTTGTTGCTCTCCACTAATTACATCAGGGGTCTCCAAACTTTTCTGCCGAAGGGTCGCATTAACTGTCAATCAGCAGTTAGGGGGCCGACTACTAACCCCCAACTACTTTGTTTTGTGGTAAACTATAGGTAAAAGTATAATCTTTTTTTTTTTTTTGAGATTAAAAGGCCTCCTGGGGCCGGATGAGAGGGCCTCGCGGGCCGCATCTGGCCCGCGGGCCATAGTTTGGAGACGCCTGAATTATATCAACGCACTAGAACGGCATGCAACAATTGATAACTTTATGTTAAAGATGGATGTTTGTGCTTCAACTAACACTAACTTTTGGTTAGGTACGGCCCCTAGCCGTTTCTTTTCTTGCTAATGTGGCCATTTCCCTGAAATGTTTGCCCACCGCTGCACTAGAAAATTTTTAAGTCTAGGACAGTCTATTTCATGAAACATTTTGTAGATAAAACTTGCGATTTACCATTTGAACGGTTGTGAACTCATATTGCTCTAAGCTTTATTTGAAATTAAAATGTATTCGATGATAAGCCCCAATAAACCTTTTATTTCTTAAAAGCCGAGCACAATATGGGTGAGACTGAATTCAAATTCTGTGACGTCTTGTCGGGCTCATGTCATGTATATTCTGTTTGCATGCATCTATCTGCTTATTTCATTTGAGTTAAGTAAGTTTCTCCAAACCTTTAATTTCAATCGAGGCATGACAATTTTCTCCAAAACTTTAATCTCAAACAAAATAGGACAATTTTCTCCAGACCTTGTATAACATCACAACTCCAATTTAATGTCATCATCTCGGCTCATGTCTCTACCCAGGTCATTCTCGTCCTCTCTCCTTTTAATTGCCATCGGCTGCACTTTCAGCTAAACCAGCCCGTGCTCTGCGTTTATTTATGCAGATCTCTTTTCCAAATGTTGCGCAGCGTTGCCTCTATTTCTTTTACCCTGGGGAACCCAGTGGAGAAAGTAGCTTGCAATTCTTTACCTTGGCAATCTCCATGTGTGGCATTTCCATCGACAAGTTTTCAAGAGTTAGAGAGATATGTTAGAGTTTATGGACTGACGTCACATGTATAATGTTGTCACATTGACATGAAGATTGATGACAGAAATATGTAGATATAATAATGTACAAACTATAATGTACATCAAATAACGTACAACTCATAATGTAAAAAAATGTACAACTTCTAATGTACAACTCATAATTTACAACTCATAATGTACAACTCAAAATGTACATCTAATAACGTACAACTCATAAAGTACAACTCATAATGTACAACTCATAACGTACAAATCATAAAGTACAACTCATAATGGAAATCGAATAACGTACAAGTCATAATGTACATCTAATAACGTACAACTCATAATGTACAAAAATGTACAATTCTAATGTACAACTCATAATTTACAACTCATAATGTACAACTCAAAATGTACATCTAATAACGTACAACTCATAAAGTACAACTCATAATGTACAACTCATAACGTACAACTCATAAAGTACAACTCCTAATGTACAACTCATAACGTACAATCATACTGTACATCTAATAACGTACAACTCATAATAAAGAATTTATAACGTGCACCTCATAATGTACATCTCACAATGCACAAACTATAAATTTCCCCAACTTCTCAGACGCTAAACGATAAATGCTAATTCCATCTGTATTATATGGGATTGTGTAAGAATTCTAGAAATACAGAAATTTTTACACTTGGTTAAGTAGAGCGCAATGTTACTGCAAGGGGGGGGGGGGACTGGGGATGCGCGATTTGAGAAACCAATTACACAAGGCAGGGGCGAAGTAGGATGAGGCCCGTCACAACAAGACTACCACAGTGGTAGAAGTTTCACGCAGCCTCTGTTGAGTGTTGGTTAAATGAAAAAAAAACGAGAGTGCGGGGGTGGAGTAGAACTAGAACTTCAGGGGAGATAATAGAAATTGGTTTTCATGTTTAGTTATTTGGGTGTGGTCAATGGGAGTTTGTCAGAAGCCGCGGGGTAGGATTCTCTAGAAATACGTATGGAGCTGTGGCTTGAGAGTGTCTAGGAATAAGTCAGAAGCTGTGGGCTGAGAATTTTTAGGAATAAGTCAGGATCTGTGGGCTGAGAGTTTTTTAGGAATAAGTCAGAAGCTGTGGGCTGAGAGTTTTTTAGGAATAAGTCAGAAGCTGTGGGCTGAGAGTTTTTTTAGGAATAAGTCAGAAGCTGTGGGCTGATAGTTTTTAGGAATAAGTCAGAAGCTGTGTGGCTGAGAGTTTTTTAGGAATAAGTCAGAAGCTGTGGGCTGAGAATTTTTAGGAATAAGTCAGAAGCTGTGGGCTGATAGTTTTTAAGGAATAAGTCAGAAGCTGTGGGCTGATAGTTTTTAGGAATAAGTCAGAAGCTGTGGGCTGATAGTTTTTAGGAATACGTCAGAAGCTGTGGGCTGATAGTTTTTAGGAATAAGTCAGAAGCTGTGGACTAAGAAAGTCGAGGAGTTTTGACGTGTTAACTGGCATGGAGGACACAGGTAAAAGCCAAAGATTTGTGGAAAATATCTCTATATTTATAGTCAATAGTTTGGTGAGGACGTCAGGAAATGTAGTCATGCAATTAAATAGTTGACAGATATGAAGCGTATCACGCAATTAGTGGAGAGATATTTACGATAGTCCAGTAAAACTGTAACATCAAGATAGTTTGTGTCAAGTCGGGACAAAATTCCTCTTCGTTGAAACATCGTGTCATGTCTGTGACAATTTCCTTTTGTACCCCCCCCCTCGTATACCACCCTTTTGTTTTGTTTGTGCTGTCAATTCCTTGACCACATGTAAACATTAATCTCTTCCTCAACCATTGGCCAATAGACGCTTGTAGTGGACAGTTGTCAATTATCATGCTTAAAAAGTTTCTCATTTTGCTGAAACTGAAACATATTTGGTGTCTGGCGCATGCTGTTGTTCGACAGGTCGATGGTGTCCGATGCTGGGCAGTATAGTTGCTGCCCGATAGAGAGCTGAAGTCTTATAACCAATGTTCCCTCTTAGGTTCATTGGGTCCGTGCACAGTTTACATCCAAAGAAACTGCTATTTTTAGTATTATTACATCTATATAAGAATTAGCTACGCGTAGAATGGTCATTTATCTGCACTTTCGGTAGCTTTAAAAGAGCTTTGTTTTATAAATCCTAAAAAATAACTGACTCAACTACTCAGGGTAAGCCAATATATGTGCGGTAATAGCAGGGGCGGATTAAGACTGCACGGGCCCCGGGCTGCAATCAAACGGGGGCCCTATCCAGCCAGCGTCCCTTAAAATAAAATGATTGCTAACAGCTAATATAAGACAGTAAGTAAATATTAATAATGAAAAAAAAACGAACACGAAGAAATGACTGTTGGAAGTGTTCGCCGGTATGTTACAATTGAGTGTGAAAAGAAAATTTTTGTACATTCCGCCGCTAGGAATCGATCCCAACACCGCTCGCATCACAAAGCTACTCTTTCTACAAGGCCAGCAGAGCTTGTCTAAATTGAGAAATTTTATAAATATAAACTATATTTTCTACCATGTTCTCTAAATGAGCCAATTAAATCAAGTTTTTCGATTATTAAGACTATCAGGTCTGAATAGCGATCAGTTTAATAGATAAGATTTATAAATTTATTTCATTTATTATATTTTCAAGGGTTCGAGCAAACATTTGTACACTTTTATTATAAAATATAAAAAGTTTGGGGGCCCCCAAACCATCGGGGGCCCTTGGCTTTAGCAAGTTCAGCCCCCCCCCCCCCCAAA
>MUZC01004635.1:218548-250166 GCA_002072015.1 Radix auricularia | reverse complement strand
TTGAGAAACCCATTCCCTCACCCCCATCCCCATTATTAACAACCCCCTCCCCACGGGACGATTCGTTTTTTTATCCAAATTCTGAGTGATCACCACCCCCCATACACACTTTAGTATTGTTCATCAGCGATGTTGTCTGCTTTGTAGCCTCAAAGAAAGTTGGATTTTAATTCAAGCCGCCGTGTTGATTAGATCAGGGGACTCCAAACTACGACTCCCGAGGCCGTCTTATCCGGCTCCTGGAGACGTTTTAATATTTTTAAAAATATAATATTTTTACCTGTAGTTTACCCCAAAACTTAGTAGTTAGGGGTCAGTAGTTGGACCCTACTGTTGTTTGACAGTCAATGTGGCCCTTCGGCAGAAAAGTTTGGAGACCCCTGGTTTAAATGATTGTCTGGACGTCACACCGACGTCCGCTGCGAGTCCAACTGATCCACGGCTTTAACATTTCCACGCCCAGTTAGCCCCAAATGATCGCATTATTAATAGTATGTTGGTTTCATGATGACAGCTTTGTACTCACTGCTTCCTTTGCCAGCCCCAACCACTACCCGCTCCATAACAATGCCCCCACCACCTCTAACCCCCTCCTTAAACAAGGGTTACCACCGTAGCACATGTCTCTTAATTCCATATGGAAGTTTGATAAACTCCTACTGATAAACAACAACCAAAATGGTTTCAAACATTCCTAATAAATAACGTCACCTCTGGCACCTAAGTAATCTAAGAACGAAACGTTACGTAGATAAGAATAATATTTTAGTTAAAAACGAAACACCCAAACATTCTATGCATTTAACCTATGGGGGGGGGGGCCTCGAAGCAATGGCACCCCCAACATTCCATTTATTGAACTCATAGATGAACGCCCCTGAGAAATCATCCGTGGGGGCTGGTCTCCGGACGCCTGAGCACACTTACAAATCAATGGCTGTACAACAACGGTCGGTGCTCGCTAGGACAGCGGCTAAACGATCAGACCGCCCAAGTTTAAACCCTTTGACTAGGGAGGCGGTTGTCGACCCATTGGCAAACAAGAAAGCCAAACTGTGGTAGATTTTTCTGGCATCAATTCTCGTAAAATTGTCAGTTAGGAGAGGGGGGAGGGGAGAAAAGATAGTGTGAGAAAGAGAGAGAGGGGGGAGTGAAAAGGAAAAAATGAGTGATTTGACAGTGTAGGGATCTTTGTATATTAGTAAAACGCAATTAACGTAGCAGATGGTGGGAGGTAAGCATGACTTAGTGAGAGCGATACGACTGATTTTGTCAAATTTAGATAAAGTCATCCTGGACTATTTGATGGTTCTAGTTGTACACACTTCACATATTTCGTGAAGATTTTCTAAACTAAACTGGGACAGCTTCAGGTCACCGAAATAGTGCCAAAAAACGTTCGAGTAAATTTTTATTTAGTAGAAATCGTCCTAATCTCGGTTTGTCGTAAAGCTCTCTTCAAGGCATCCAATATAATTCCCACCGGACTCGTCAAATCTAATGGCACAACAGTCGTGTCTATAGCCTAGCTAACCAACGAGCTCGTTCAATGTACACCAAAAGCCTTCCAATCACTTGAAAAGTTCCGTGACGTAGAGATTAGAAAAATTGCAAGATTCAAGCCGAATGCGGGTTTGTCTAGATTAAATGCATAGAAGTCGACTTTATCTTTGTAAGTATAGTAGTATTAAATAATTGGTCATAGATCGGAGGAAAGGAGAGCTAACTTACTATTTGTGTTTAACGAGCGGATATTGAAAGATTAGTAAACCAGAATGGGTTGTTTATATCTCTACATGAGTTTAACCTGTCGGTACTAGTAAAATTAATGCGTGTGTTTACCCAATCCGTGCTAGTAAATTAGTGCGTGTGTTTACCCAATCCGTGCTAGTAAATTAGTGCGTGTGTTTACCCAATCCGTGCTAGTAAATTAGTGCGTGTATTTAACATGTCGGTAGTGGTAAATTAGTGCGTGTATTTAACATGTCGGTAGTGGTAAATTAGTGCGTGTATTTAACATGTCGGTAATGGTAAATTAGTGCGTGTATTTAACATATCGGTAGTGGTAAATTAGTGCGTGTATTTAACATGTCGGTAGTGGTAAATTAGTGAGTGTATTTAACATGTCGGTTCTAGTAAATTAGTGCGTGCATTTAACCAGTCCGTATTGTGGAAGTTTTAAATGCATGTGCTGTTTAAGAGAACGAATGCATGTGACATTCTTTTTGCGAGTGTTTTTAGTTTACTGCAGATGGTAAATAGTGCATAAACCCTCCGTGTTTCATATAAAGCTCCCATTTTTCATACCGCAACAACACGGGACCAATGGGCTACTATACACGCCAGCTAGTAGTATTCCCACGAGTGTTAGCGGCTTGAAGCCCTAAAGGTCACGTGGTATCACAACTCCGATAGTAATTAACAGATCGGAGTACTCACAATGCCGACTTGTAATTCTACTAAAAACTTGTTACTAATATTACTTTTCCAAACTATCAACACTACATTGACTTGACACAGTTTTAACTCTATCATTATAGGACTGGTTCACTATGTCAACCAGTGGTTGTCCTATATCAACACTTTACCCACGAGACGATCATACATAGGAGCTATAATGATGAAAGCATTCATCTTCATCATGGACAATTAATATTTTGACTTACGTCTGGTGGGGATTTTGTCAGACCACACATCGACGGTGAGGTCCTCGCCTGGCCCGCCGACCTGGAAGGATCCCTCGTAGGTAGAGTTGTAGGGGACTTCGAAGGGGCGGAAGGGGCCGGTGCTGAACCTGGTGCAGTTCTTCAGCCTAAAGTCGTATTCGAAGCCGGTGTCGATGTAGTGGAGGAAGAGGAACTCGCGGATTCTGTGGAGTTATCAGGGCTCAGAGTCAGAGGTCAAAGCAGAGGTCAAACGTCAGAGTAGTGGTGAAAATTGAATCAGTTTATGTATAGATGTAGAGAAATAGCTGTATGGACAGTAAAGACTGGACATTGGTATGGACAGTAAAGACTGGACATTTGTATGGACAGTAAAGACTGGACATTTGTAATGACAGTAAAGATTGGACATTGGTATGGACAGTAAAGACTGGACATTTGTATTGACAGTAAAGATTGAAAATTTGTATGGACAGTAAAGACTGGACATTGGTATGGACAGTAAAGACTGGACATTTGTATTGACAGTAAAGATTGAAAATTTGTATTGACAGTATTTGTATTGACAGTAAAGATTGAAAATTTGTATGGACAGTAAAGACTGGACATTGGTATGGACAGTAAAGACTGGACATTTGTATGGGTAGTAAAGACTGGACATTTGTATTGACAGTAAAGACTGGACATTGGTATGGAAAGTAAAGACTGGACATTTGTATGGACAGTAAAGACTAGACATTTGTATGGACAGTAAAGACTGGACATTTGTATTGACAGTAAAGATTGGACATTGGTATGGACAGTAAAAACTGGACATTTGTATGGACAGTAAAGACTAGACATTTGTATGGACAGTAAAAACTGGACATTTGTATGGACAGTAAAGACTGGACATTTGTATGGACAGTAAAGACTGGACATTGATGTTTAGTGTGGTAACATGTCCGTCTAGGGATGTAACGTGATGTCTGTCTAGTGTTCTAACGCGATGTCTGTCTTGGGCTGTAACGTGATGTCTGTCTTGGGCTGTAACGTGATGTCTGTCTAGTGCTGTAACGTGATGCCTGTCTTGGGCTGTAACGTGATGCCTGTCTAGGGTTATAACGTGATGTCAGACTAGGGCTATTATATGATGTCTGTCTCGGGTTATAACGTGATGTCTGTCTAGGGCTGTAACGCGCTGTCTGTCTAAGGCTGTAACGTGATGTCTGTCTAGTGTGGTAACAAGATGTCTGTCTAGGGCTGTAACGTGATGTCTGTCTAGTGTTGTAACAATATGTCTGACTAGGGCTGTAACGCGCTGTCTGTCTAAGGCTGTAACGTGATGTCTGTCTAGTGTGGTAACAAGATGTCTGTCTAGGGCTGTAACGTGATGTCTGTCTAGTGTTGTAACAATATGTCTGTCTAGTGTTGTAACGTGATGTCTATCTAGGGTTGTAACGTGATGTCTGTCTAGTGTGGTAACAAGATGTCTGTCTAGGGCTGTAACGTGATGTCTGTCTAGTGTTGTAACAATATGTCTGTCTAGTGTTGTAACGTGATGTCTGTCAAGGGTTATAACGTGATGTCTGTCTAGTGTGGTAACGAGATGTCTGCCTATTGGTGTTTAGACTAAGTAAATTCTTCACTTACTCCCTAGTTCCTCCAGTGAATGACTCCTCAAACATGACGACTCTCTGGTTGGGTCTGTCATACTCTGTGTAGTACCTCCTGTAGTAGGTGTCTGCCTGATCGTGACGGGATGCCCTGAACTGTGGGGACAAGGACAAGACATTAGTGGTCAAACATGTGGTCACATGGACAAGACATTAGTGGTCAAACATGTGGACACATGGACAAGACATTAGTGGTCAAACATGTGGACACTTAGACAAGACATTAGTGGTCAAACATGTGGGCACATGTTCAAAACATTAGTGGTCAAACATGGGAGACTTAGATGATGGATCATAATGATAAGCCAATCAGTCATATATATATAACAAACATGTATACGACAAAAAGACGACATACGTTTAATTATTAATAGTCACCAACTCGACTCGCAAAGAACGAATATGGAAATATAATATGAGTTTTTATAATAATTTAACAAGCCGTTAAAGGAGAACTTTTTAACGAAACTTTAATCTAACATTTTAAGAAGTGTCTGAAATGTGTAAGATATATAGCCATTAGAAGCAATAATATGCCGTATACAAAAAACGCGGATCATTTTTAAAAGCGATGCGGCTTTACAAGGCTTGACAACAATATCACGAATCTTTTGCTCAAATTAAGAGCTTGAATGAACTCGATCCCGAAAAAGGTTGTCACATATTTAGTAATGTATAAGATGTTAATGACTGAAATTTACAAGGTTGAAAACCTTTTAAAAATATTAAAAGTCTAAAATATTCCGAAAGAATTTAAGAGTCACGGCACTGAGAGCATGTTATTTGAGTCACCAACGCTATAATCCCATACGTGTTCAATAGATGTAACAATAAGTAACCTACTGCTATAACAAACAAAAGTCGTTAGTGGTAAAGAATATTGGTGGGCTTTTCTCTAGTCTGGTACAGTGTCTAGATACGACGTCATCAACTGACCGTCGTCGCTGGACACTAACACATATGAAAGTTCAGTTGAACTCGAAACGGCGAAGATATTGAGATGTAGGGGACTATGTGACTGCCAGTTGGTGTGTCAACTGGTACATTCACTGTAAACATCTTCAATGTTCAGAGGTTTTGTGGATATTCACCCTGAGAATCACGCGTTGTTTTTAAAGTTGGGACACATAACCACATTGTACTTTCAAAAATCAAATAGGTTAGAACAATTGTATTTATAATTACACACGTAAGTTTAGAACTCGTCTATAGGTGTTTAAAATGTTTAGGGTTATTGTTTAGGGTTATTGTTTAGGGTTATTGTTTAGGGTTATTGTTTAGGGTTAAGGGTTATTGTTTAGGGTTATTGTTTAGGGTTATTGTTTAGGGTTATTGTTTAGGGTTATTGTTTAGGGTTATTGTTTAGGGTTATTATTTTTACATTTTCAACAGACAATGCGTAGACCTACGATGGGCTAAAATAGATCAATAAGGCGATCTGTTGAAAAGAGCAACTCGGAGGAAGTGATATCTTTAAACGGATTGCGGCATGTTTCAATTTTACTTCTCTTCGCTGAAACCTCTATACAGATGTTGCGCTTTAGCAACACAGTTTATCGTTAAAAATGAAACGCTTAAACTGGAGCCAGAAAATATTTCACTAAACGTTAAAATTAAAAATTTTTAAAAAAAAAAGAAAAAAAAAAGTTATGGTCCTTAGGCTCAGTGTTTGTGAAGCTGGTTTGGACGATTGGAATGTTTTATTTAAATTTTTGACTCATTAAAAAAAAGCCCTGGGTAAACGGCGGGGAGAAGTGGTTTGAAGAGGCGCCTTTAATTACACAGGGTGCCCAAAGTCTACACTTTTTTTCATTTCTTTATTGATTACATATTTTTACCCCGTTTTTATTAACTTGCTTTCGTACTTTCGTTCCTATTTTTTTTTTTTTGGTCTGTTTGTCCGCCAAATTTCAAATTTTCCTAAGTAAAATTAAACCACTTCTGATGGTCCTAGAGATCTCATAATTTTACCACTTCTATTTAGTCCAGTTATAAAACCAAGGTTTTTAAAAATATTTTTTTTACCTCTATTTTTATTTGTTGTACAACACGTTTCATGATCTTCAATAAAAATGAAATTTCTAAGAAAATGGAAAGAGTTGTTCAAACAATGAGCTGTCTTACGGTAAGTAAGTCCGCGATATCTCACAGCGAGAGACTACCACGAGATAACTCACCAAAAAGCTTGTAAGGTGATACAAAAACGATGGCCGCCATGCCTGATAAGTCATGTGAATAGGACTTTGACGAGGGCGCAAGAGGAGATAATGCCAACAGTTTGAACTCTTTACTGGAGTTGTCTTTACTGAAGGTTTGATGGGTATGACGAAAGGCATAATTTGTCATGTCAGTGACGTCAAAATTGAAATGTATAGAGTGATGGGCGGGGAAAGGGAGGAATAATGAAGATGACATGTGTGATAGTAGATCACGTGGTATCGAACAAACAAATCTCTGACACTTTTGAAGTGGTATCGAATGAAAAAATATGTTACACTTTTGAAGTAGTATTTAATAAACAGATCTATGACATTCCTGAGCGATATTGAATAAACCAGTTTATGGTCTTCGTATAAGTTGATAGCTTATTGCCTATGGTATGTTGTGTTGTTGTTTCAAATTTTGACTAAATATTTGTTGTTAAATCATGGCATTATCTTTGTAAGTCAATCATTTCAGCTTGTTACAACATGTTCTTTGGCGAAGTCATTTGATTAAATGACAATAACAGTGTGGGGACCTTGCCAATTAGGTGACCCATCCTATTTGGGGACCCATCCTATAAGGAGACCTTGCCTATTAGGTGACCCATCCTATTTGGGGACCCACCCAAGGAGGAGACCTTGCCTATTAGGTGACCCATCCTTTGTGGGGACCCATCCTATGTGGGGACCCATCCTATGAGAAGACATTGCCTATTAGATAACCCATCCTTTGTGGGGACCCATCCTAGGAGGAGACCTTGCCTATTAGATGACCCATCCTTTGTGGGGACCCATTCTATGAGGAGACCTTGCCTATTAGGGGACCCATTCTATGAGTAGACCTTGCCTATTAGGGGACCCATCCTATTTCGGGACCCATCGTATGAGGAGACCTTGCCAATTAGGGGACCCATCCTATGAGGAGGCCTTGCCTGTTAGAGGACCCATCCTATAAGGAGACCTTGCCTATTAGGGGACCCATCCTATGAAGAGACCTTGCCTATTAGAGGACCCATCCTATGAGGAGATCTTGCCTATTAGAGGACCCATCCTATGAAGAGACCTTGCCTATTAGGGGACCCATCCTATGAGGAGACCTTGCCTATTAGAGAACCCATCCTATGAGGAGATCTTGCCTATTAGAGGACCCATCCTATGAAGAGACCTTGCCTATTAGGTGACCCATCCTATTTGGGGACCCATCCTATGAGGAGACCTTGCCTATTAGGGGACCCATCCTATTTGGGGACCCATCCTATGAGGAGATCTTGCCTATTAGATGACCCATCCTATGAAGAGACCTTGCCTATTAGGGGACCCATCCTATGAGGAGACCTTGCCTATTAGGTGACACATCCTATTTGGTGACCCATCCTATGAGGAGACCTTGCCTATTAGGGGACCCATCCTATTTGGGGACCCATCCTATGAGGAGACCTTGCCTACTAGGGGACCTATCCTATTTGGGGACCCATCCTGGGAGGAGACCTTGCCTATTAGGGGACCCATCCTATAAGGGGACCCTCTCTGTAATGTGCCGGACGGCACCACCCCGTGAGGGTGGGCGAATGTTCTGGCAGATTTGTTTAGACTGCCACGCGATTGACCTCTGACCTCTAACCAGTGCCAAGTTTACTCAGCAAATTATCCCATAGTGGCCTCCCCTTGCCAAACACCAGAAATAGAACTGGAATAATATCGGCGATTTTGCTATGAGTTGGGTGGGGGGGTGTTAGAAGTGACGTAATAAAAACGACATACGCTGCTATGTATGAGGGGTGGGTAGGGGAGAGACCTGGGAATAATCACGAATGAAAGTGAAGCCGATAATTTTATGGCAACATAAAAAAATGCATAACTCGTACCATCGGGTACTGGCTCTTGGCGTTGGGTGGACTCCCTTGGCCCATGCACATGACAAATATGGGCTTCTTTAATAGAGGGGGAGTGGGAGACACGGGGTCAACTTTACTGACCCACTTTGATGTATTCCATCAACAAATTTACTCACACCATCCTCATTGAACTGATGAGTGTGTGAGGTGGGGTGCTGGGAGGGGATGGGATTCGAGTCTACTGGCAACATTGAAACTAATCAAAACCTTGCCGCACAGACTCGCTTTACATTTCCTGGGACACTAAGTACGCTGGGTTTTAAGATGTCACAACAAAGGCCTATAACTATAACTATTTACTGATAGTGTAATAGTCTGCTAGAGTCAGTTTTTTTGTTCTAGGAAATAATAAACAAAAACAATAACAATTGGTTTGGGTTACTAAAATACGTGTAGTTGGGGGTGTTGTTTTTTTTTTTTTAAATTTTTAAGATTTAAATAAATTTAATATTTTCTAAAATATCTATAATCATTTATTCATTACCATTGATTATTATAATTATTTAAAAATAATTAATGACTTAGCCATATCGTAATCACGGCAATATTGTGTATGTACATGTTAAAATTTTCAGCTCATTGGGGCACTGGTCATTAGGTCGTCAGTAGTATCAGTGGTGACCAGCAAATTATGCCAGGATGTGTTTTCACCAAAACTTACAAACTACGCGAAAGTTTAAAGTCCTCCGGTCACAGTAAACAAGGGAAAAACAGTTTCAAAATGGGAACCAAACACAAATAACACACACAAGTATAATTATTACAGGCCATTGAAATATACGCTGTGGAAATATCTGAGCATCATACCAAATGTTAAAGTGAGTGTATGAATACCCTATGCTAGATAAGTCAAAAATTAATGTTTCAACCGATCAAGCAGCATTGCAACAAGAATATTGTGAAACGACTTACGCCCCCGGCTTGACCTACAAAAATTAGTCTCCCTTTCAAAACAAATCTACTCTGGGCAAAATAAAGTTGTAGGCTAACCAAGGCGAAGTTGTCGAGATGTCACTTGTTCGATGTTATCTTATCGTCAAGGCTTCGCCGCCCAGATATCTTCAGTAACAAATAAGTAGTTCAATAAGGATGGAGAGATAGGTGATTTTAAAAAAAATTAATGAAGTTGAAATCAACATTACAATTAATAAATGGCACATTTAGAATTTATAGAGGTCCTTGTAGTGGGGACTGGAGCACTTGTCCCTAAGCAAAATGCGTGACCAAGGTCAGGGTCATTTTAGGTTTTAGTTAGGGCTTTAAAAAATTAATTAATGATTTAATGTTTCATTCCTTTACGGTAAAGAGAAATGAGATTTTTCCAGAACTGACGGTGGGAAACATTTAAGTCGTGCGTCGTCTTATTAAACGTTTTGGCGAAAAGTTGTTTGGTCCGAGATTATCTGGCCAATCTGAGAATACTGCTGGGATAGCACTGCTATTGTTTATTGCTACAAGCTACTTAGTCGCAGTCCCCCAAAAGGCTACAGAAGGTGACCTGATACTCCAGGATGAAATGTCGGGACCGGTAAAAAATTAATACCAATGTAATGAGTAAACAGGCTTTAGTTACCCCAGACTACCTGTATAAAAACATACTGAGGTCATGCGAAAGAACAGATAACTATAGATTAACTCAAACAACAAGAAATGGCTCAACTGAAAGTTTTTTCTAGGAAACGAAAAAGATTTCAAAATGGACTGCGCATTCTCGTGCAGTGTAAAACTAAAACAAATATATTTATCAACATTTCAGACATTGTCACATTGACACTTTGGTCTTATTGGGAGTTTCTAGTTAACTGAGATACTTTAACGAGGCAAACAAACCTCAATTAGCAAAAACCTACACAAATAAAAAAAATCACAAATAAATCCGGCAAGTGATATCTTCGGCAAGACTTACTGTCAGCTCAAACGGTGCCGAGCACGGCCGTGCGGCGTAAGTCATGCCGACAACAGCAGCGAGGAGCAGCAGCAGCATCTTCATGTTGTCTTGTGGGTGGCGTTGGGTGGGATTCCTCAGACGGAGTGATGGTTGTTGGCGTGCGGTGTCCGGTTTTTGTTAACTTTCCCCACACAGCCGGTAAAGTGCATGCTGATGTGGACCAAGTTATGTGAGGGGCACACACTTCACCCAAACCCATTGTTGTGTGTGTGGGAATGTTCGTGTGTAAGTGATGTGGCGTGGTGTGTGTGTATGTGTGTTTAACTGTAAGTAAAGATTGATATGTTTTTTTTTGTGACAAGAGTAGATCACAAGACAGGCGATTAGAGATTATTAAGGTTCATGCCGTAAGTGCAAGAAAGGGAGATAACTGTACCACGTGATAACAGCAGATAGATAAAGGTGATAAATAAACGACCTTATTTTATTGGATTTTATTTGCATAAAAAGGGGGGAGGGGTTAATCAATGATTCTCAAGATGAAGAGCAATGGACTCTTATATTTGATTGATTCATTGAATTTTACGTCTACTTTTAAGTTGAATTTACAAGGACAGCTATGAAAATAAAAGTCAAATATACACACGTACTATCGTGACTAAATATTTAAAACAACAAACTCACTTTGAGGTTACTATTAGGGGCGGGGGTAGCTAATTAAGACTATCATCTTCATTGTCATTAACCAAACTACTTTTTAAAGCTTAAAACTTGTAGTGGAGAGCGTTTTAGGAAAAATTTTCGTCATCAAAATCAAATTTCAAAAAATTCATTTATAATGGAATCAAGTCTGCTATAGTAACAATTTTATTCTATTCACCATCTTTTTAGACTAAGCTACTGTACATCTATAACTATAGTGTAGATTAAACTACTGTAAATCTAGAATTACGTTTAGTTACTGTAAATCTAGAACTACGTTTAATTACTTTAAATCTAGAACTACGTTTAGGTGCTGTAAATCTAGAATTACTTTTATGTGCTGTAAATCCAGAACTACGTTTAGGTACTATAAATCTTGAACTACTTTTAACTACTGTAAATCTAGATCTAGTTTAGTTACTATAAATCTAGAATTACATTTAGCTACAGTAAATCTAGAAAATATCTAGAATTACGTTTAGCTACTTTAAATCTATAATTACGTTTGGTTACTCTAAATATAGTATTACATTTAGCTACTTTAAATTTAGAATTACGATTAGCTACTGTAAATCTAGAATTACATTTAGCTACTGTAAATCAAGAATTACATTTAGCTACTGTAAATCTATAACTACGGTTCTGGTTGAGAAGATTTTAGAACTAATTGGTGAACATAACAAAGTAATGGGGTTGAGTAAATTTGCGAAATCTTTCATAGAACAACAGGAAGTGACGTTACGTAGAACGTTGCAAATATTTCTTCCTCCAAATATAAGGATTGAAAGCCGCACGAGAACATCCACTTAAACTCAACTGGACATTCCGCGCGTGTCTGGGTGGATGTCATGATTATAAAACTATCACCCAATTATCCAGCTTGCTGAAGAGCGTGTTAGATCGGGAGCACAGATTTGATAATCTGTACCGATACCATCTATCACAGGGTGGGATGTAAGGCGCTGGTCAGTTTCTTTTACAAACCGTCGCATGATTTTTGATAGGACGAGTAGCGGCCGCACCGGGCGGAGATGTCACAGATACTGGGACATGAGATAGGGGTTAAGCCAGCGGCGTATCTTCAACATTCGTACACCGGAGGGGGAAAGTGTGTTAGAAATTGATTTATTTACTTATTCGGCAAACAACTATGGAGATTGATATTTTAACTTTTACTAATAAAGTCAAGCGTATTTATTTGCTGTTTTGTTATGAAAGAAGAAACCTTTGGTATGCGGCTTTGAATATCAGCAAATTAAATTTGAATTTTAAAAAATCATTTGCTATTTCGACGTATTCAGACAGGGAGCTAACTGAAACCATAGTATGTTGATATGTTACAACACTTAAAGTAGTTTAGGTTCGTGAACAATGTATGCAACAACAAAATGTCCAATAACAATGTCTATCTATAGATATCTGACAGGGAGCTAACTGGAACCATTGTATGTTGACATGTTAAAACACTTAAAGTAGTTTAGGTTCGTGAACAATATATGCAATAACAAGATGTTCAGTAACAATGTCAAGATATCTGACAGGGACCAGGCTGATTTACCCCTTGACCCTACAGTCTGTTTGTACATTGAAAGTATCGTGAGTGAAAGCTTTACGATTTAATCACACAGGAGTCACCACCCCGTCCTACCTTATGCATCTTACTAGTGTATTACCCGCCAAAAATGACAGAAATTTTCGTTTTCCCCTGTAGGTGATTTTAGTATAGTTTTTGTTATTGTCCCTTTTGTCTGAAAGCTGTATAGTAAATTATCAGAAAATGTACAGACAAAGAAAGAAAAATTAAATGCCATTTCCATATTGAAAAATTTTATGCGGACGTTCGGAAAGAGTTATCTTTGGTGCAGTAACTTTTTTTCAAGCCTTCTTTACTTCTTTTTTAGCGGTGCGCTTTCTTAAATCTGTGTAGTGCCTGATTACTAAGCGTTACGAAAGAATGAAAATACCTAGCAAAAATTATTATATATTGACTAGTGTAATACCCATAAAAAATGACAGAAGTTTTCAAAATAATTTTAATTCAGCTGAAATCAATTAATTAAATAATCAAATTACATTTTCTGATTATCTGCTTGAGACAAAGAGAGAAAAATTAAACCTCATTTCCATTTTGAACAATTTTATGCGGACGTTCGAAAAGAGTTATTTTTGGTGCACTAATTTTTTTTCAATGCTCTTTTTTTTTAGCGGTGCGCTGACTTCTAAAATTAGTAGAGTTACGAACCGATATACATAGCAAATTATGTATATTGATGTTAGGAACTTCTTTATGGTATAAGCTATTTGTACGATGGAAGGGACTTGTTTTTAAGTGTACGCTATTTTTACAATGGAAGGGACTTGTTTATAAGTGTACTCTATTTTAACAATGGAAGGGTCTTCTTATGATTGTGCGCTATTTGTAAAATAGAAGGAACATGCCTACATTTATACGCTATTGGAAAAGTTGAAAAAAAGACATGTGTATAGTTTTACTCATTGGCACAATGGAAGGAACATGTTTATAGTTGTACTCCATTGGCACAATGGAAGGAACATGTTTATAGTTGAACTCCAATGACACAATGGAAGGAACATATTTATAGTTGAACTCCATTGGCAAAATGGAAGGAACATATTTATAATTATACTCCATTGGCACAATTGAAGAAAAATGTTTATATTTTTACTCCCTTGGCACAATGGAAGGAAATTGTTTACACTTGTAGGCTATGAAAGGGACACTATGTAACCACTATGAAAAGAGACTATCCTTTAAAAAAATGGAATGTCATTGCTAGATACATTTTTACTGCAGTTATAAATACATTTCTTTTGGGGTCGTGGATTTTTTAAAATTATTTTTTGTTGTTGTTGTTGAGCAAATAGCCTCAAAGATTATGTCTTAAACTTAAAAAGGAATTTTCATCTCCACTTAGTTGCTAGTATGAGACCAAACAAATGCCACTGACAGATCATATGATACTGACGACAATAAGATACTGACATATCACATGAAAATATGAGATCATATGACACTCACAGATCATATGAAACTGGAAGATCATATTACATTGACCGATCATATGAAACAGGAAGATCATATGAAACTGGAAGATCATATGACACTCGCAGATCATATGAAACTGGAAGATCATATTACACAGACAGATCATATGAAAGTGGAAGATCATATGAAACTGGAAGATCATATGACACTCATAGATCATATGAAACTGGAGGATCATATGACACAGACAGATCATATGACAGTGT
Source organism: Radix auricularia (assembly GCA_002072015.1). Taxonomy (NCBI): domain Eukaryota; kingdom Metazoa; phylum Mollusca; class Gastropoda; family Lymnaeidae; genus Radix; species Radix auricularia. The sequence continues at coordinate 235,886 of MUZC01004635.1, read as the reverse complement.
AAACTCATATGACACTGACAGATCATATGAAACTGGAAGATCATATGACACTGACAGATCATATGAAACTGAAAGATCATATGACACTCACAGATCATATGAAACTGGAAGATCATATGGCACTGACAGATCATATTGATCATATGAAACTGGAAGATCATATGACACTGACAGATCATATGAAACTGGAAGATCATATGACACTGACAGACAAAAGATATTGACAGATCATATAACACTAGTAAATCACATGACACTGACAGATCATATGAAACATTTTTAAGGAATTAGACAGTAACGAGGATTATTTTGTGGCCTGCATGCACAAATCAAAGAGAATGACTGTAAGGCGCAAAATGAAACAACAGCCTGGGAGATTGCAGCTATCTTTTCTGGGGTTCTTAGTAGTTGCATCCCTTGAGTGCTTCTTGTGACCAGCAAGTTCAGCTGAAGTGACGTCACACACGTCAGAGACAATTGTATGGCGGTCTATTTCAAGTGTTTTTCTGAATTATTACAAACAAATTCAGTTGATAATAGGGGTGGGGGGGGGGGTGGATAAAATACACACACACACACACATTTCCATCAAGGTGAGAATCACCGGTACACATTGAGAACCAGTGTATTGCAGCCCAGATGTCAGTGAAATGAAATGACCCCTTTCAACTTGCTCAGATAGCAGCCGAGGACAGGACGAGGGTTCTGATAAGATCCAAGACATGATATCGTAGTGGTAGATATTCTGATATCTTATTGTTTCTTCTATCAGTGGGCGTTTCTGCCCATTTACAAGACAGATTTGTTTTAATATGACGATGAGAACTATAAATAGCTAATCAAATAACAATAAATTTCATGAGGCTCTGCTCTTAACTTTATCGAAGATGATCATAAATGTAGTAGTTGGAATCGTTAAAAATTGTAGCTTTGTTGCCGTCGGTTATAAAACTTTAACAAATTATTGAGGATTATTTTAAGTATATAATTTTGGGGGGTTTACACCTTATTTATTTTAAGTTTTTTTTTTTTGGCTTCGTATAAGCCAACACATTTGATGACTCGGTGATCATAGGGTTGTACCATTGACTACCATGACTCAAGTAAATAAGCCATGATTGTGGTGCCATATCATGATTCAAGTAAATAAGCCATGATTGTGGGACAATACCATGATTCAAGTAAATAAGCCATGATTGTGGGACAATACCATGATTCAAGTAAATAAGCCATGATTGTGGGACAATACCATGATTCAAGTAAATAAGCCATTATTGTGGGGTAGTACCATGACTCAAGTAAATGAGCCATGATTGTGGGGCAATATCATGATTCAAGTAAATAAGCCATGATTGTGGGATAATACCATGATTCAAGTAAATAAGCCATGATTGTGGGACAATACCATGATTCAAGTAAATAAGCCATGATTGTGGGACAATACCATGATTCAAGTAAATGAGACATGATTGTGGGGTAGTACCATGACTCAAGTAAATGAGCCATGATTGTGGGGCAATACCATGACTCAAGTAAATAAGCCATGATTGTGTGACAATACCATGACTCAAGTAAATAAGCCATGATTGTGGGACAATACCATGATTCAAGTAAATAAGCCATGATTGTGGGACAATACCATGATTCAAGTAAATAAGCCATGATTGTGGGACAATACCATGATTCAAGTAAATAAGCCATGATTGTGGGACAATACCATGATTCAAGTAAATAAGCCATGATTGTGGGACAATACCATGATTCAAGTAAATAAGCCATGATTGTGGGACAATACCATGATGTCATCTTTTAAGCCATGATTGTGGGACAATACCATGACTCAAGTAAATAAGCCATGATTGTGGGACAATACCATGACTCAAGTAAATAAGCCATGATTGTGGGACAATACCATGATTCAAGTAAATGAGCCATGATTGTGGGGTAGTACCATGACTCAAGTAAATGAGCCATGATTGTGGGGCAATACCATGACTTAAGTAAATAAGCCATGATTGTGGGACAATACCATGATTCAAGTAAATAAGCCATGATTGTGGGACAATACCATGATTCAAGTAAATAAGCCATGATTGTGGGGCAATACCATGACTCGAGTAAATAGAAGCGTATATAATAAGCATTACACTCCATTATTATCACTCAAGTACATAAAATGCTATGAAGCTGCTGCAGGGAGATTTCTAAAATTATTTCATGTTTGAAATAAAATATTTCATTTTATATTTCTACGTCACCCTCACCTCCCCCCAAACCCAATATTGACGCACTGTAGCTGCATTGCCTCACCCCCACTCCCCCCACACACACTCTCTCTGCCAGCTAATGCGTGAACGGCTCGTTGGCAGTTACGGTGAGCCGTCAGTGGAGTAGCTTAGTGGGTGGTAGCAAGAGATGTGTGGGGTACTGATCATTAAGATTATATATTTGAAGTAGGTCACTTATTTAGGAAGCAAAATATCACATAATGGAGATACAACATAATAGATAATGACTCAAATTTATAAACATGATCCCCGGTCAGTATGGTGCAGTTGTTCGCCCCTGTCCATTTCATAGCCTTTAGGCGCCTGCCATCCGGCTTTGACGTCACAACAATGGCTTCCGTGGCGTCTAACTGTCCGGCATCCCTCCAAGGGGATCACAATTTCATGCGTCCAACAAAACTACAACGTCGACCTGATGCAACAAAAAAACCTTCGGACAATCGTCACAAAGGGCTTTGTGTTTTTCCACACAGGAGTGACAAGGGGACGCAACTGAGCTCTCATTCGTTTAGTCGTCTATAAGCAATAGTTACCTGTTTGTTTTATTTATTTGTTTGTTTGTTTGTTTGTAAATGACCGGAAAGTGCCAAGCCTTCCCCACACCATTCACAAACATGGGTTCCATTTCCTCCTCCATAACTTTTTGTGTGTTTGTGTAAACAGAGGGGAGGGCCTTGGTGGTGTCCTCTGGGCACGTGACAACTTCCATCCAATCTAACTGAGGACCAGAACCTCGCCACACGAACAAAAAAAAACAACAGAAGTCATCCAGAGTTCCATGACGACATCCGTTGAGCAGGGACGAGTTCAATTATTAATCCTTAACTGGTGAGAGTTATTGTTCCTGATGTGCCACCATTTTTGAACCTGGGCTCTCAGCATCCATTGACACATCGGATACCGATACCACGTCATCTGAAGAAACGCAACTCTACTTGGCAGTAACATGTGATAAAAATATAATAATAATTAATTACACTTCATCAATAATATTTTTTAAAGCTTATACAGGAAATATATTTCTTAAACATTATGATTCTTTGAGAAGCATTGGCTGAAAATTCCAGGAAAAATGTTAAAGTAAAATAATGTCATTTAATGACTTATATTTTACTTTAATTATATTACTTTTAATTGCTCATCAATATTGAGTGTGTAATCATAAATAAGTACAGTTGCTGTCAAGGGGTTTTTAAGTAAAAATAAAATAAAATAAATGTCATAATGGAACATGGAAGTTTTTCGCCAAGCCCACCCCTCACCGCGCACACAATGTTAAACATGTGACGGTGACTCGAACAAACACCATTGGCTGACACACCATTGACTGACACACTATTGACTGACACACCATTGACTGACACACCATTGACTGACACACTATTGACTGACACACTATTTACTGACACACTATTGACTGACACACCATTGCCTGACACACCATTGACTGACACACCATAGGCTAAAACACCACTGATATAACATTGGCTGACATACCATTAACTGACACGACACACCATTGACTGACACACCATTGACTGACACAAGACATTATTGACGGACACACCATTGACCAAGAGACATCAAGCACAGCAAGGGGATATCTCTGTAAACATCTGAAAGTCTAGGAAAGAGGCTTGACGTCTATCATAAGTACAAAATAAAATATCGGAAAATAAAAATCTGCCCATTTGATAGACGCAGAACACGATTGTTCATGAAAACACCAGCAGACAGGTACACACAAAGAGTAGGCGGAAGAGAAAAAAAATCAGCACATGTTTTGATGACGTCATTGCATGCAAATAGTGCAAACATCAAAGTTGATGTCGGTGGAGCACGGGCAGCAAAGACTAAACAACGCCCCCATGAGTCCCTCAACGCCGGCACAAACATGGCTGCCCTTTAGCAATCTGTCGGACTTGCACGTCAGGGCCCACGGCTTTACAGGTCTACAACTTGTAGCGGCTTCTCGCTGTTCGAGCTACCCACAAGTTTTTGGGGCCAGTACCAAGTCCTACTACGCTCGAATTGTTGGTTACCAAAAGATCACACGATGTGGTCTGGTTTTGTTTGCGGTGGTCATCCCCTGAACAACGAAAGTCAATTCTTAAATTAATGAACAAAAATAATAATAATAACAATTCCAGCAAGAACAAAAGGCAAGGGATGGCATTGTGAGGCCCCGCGATAAGGCAGTGGGTCATTGATAGAAAAATTGTGTGGTGAATTGCTAAATTCAATGATTACTAAAACATTATCAAACCTAAGTTACTGTACCATAAGTAAAAAAATTGCCCGTAAGCTGATCCGATTTTAAAGTAATTATTTCAAACATATTTATTTGTATTTACAACGCATCTCAAAACATTTCTGAATTGTCTGCTCGGTATGTATCTAAATGCTTTAAACACTTCATAATGTAATTACACTCTGGACTAGGATAAATATTCAACATGATTTATTAATAAGAGGTTTTACTTCAAAAATACTTTCTCTAGTTTTTGCCACGGAAATCATTGTTAGTGAGAGGAAAATATGATTTTAGCATATTCGCTTGGCAGACCGAAATTGGCACTTATTTCAACAGTCGCGTTTTGATATTAGATAGATTTTAATGTGTGACAAAAAGTGCTCTAAATAAAATTTCTTCTTATCTATTACAGATGCTCCTTCTATGCAGAAGATTATTTCATCCTAAGCTGGTCTGTGGCTTATGTCTGGTCTTACATTTTAATTATTAGAGTTGTAAATGTTGATAGAGTGTTGGTTTTCCAGGCAACCCATTCCACCTCCTAATTCCGGACGGGAATAACGAGGTCTTGTATGTTGTTCCTGCATACGGAATTTAAGAAGTGTTTTAATGATCCCCTTGTCTATCTGATGGTTTTATTAGATTATCTTTATGTTGTATTTCCAGGTTAGAATTAATTGCCTTTTGTATTATTAATGCTTTGCTCTTTTTTCTTCTGTCCTTGTGAGTTTTAAGTGATTTAACTAATAGTGTTACTCTTGTCGGTTTTAAATATTCTTCAGTAATGAATCTTGCAGGGTTTTTAAATTAATTGTTTAAAACTATCTTTTAAAATTATTTTGACTAGTTCATAGTCTTCCAATCTCCTTATTCTTATGTATCAAAGAAATACTCATGTTGTATAGTCTGGCATAATGTCTTGGAAAGTATTGTTACAAACAGAGAACTCTCCTTGAGTCGAAATGCACGAAACAAATTATAATTATTAGGGCTGTTAACGACTAATTTAAATTTAATCGTTAACTTTAGAAAAATTAACGATTAATTAATCGTTAATTTCGATTAACGCCAAAAATTGAAATTTTTATGGTGTCATAAGTGACATTTATTAAACGTAATCGTTAAAAATCGAATCAACGCTGAAATGTCTACTTTATTTGTCATCTTTTAACCAACAATGCAAACAGACATGTGTACTGAAATTACTTCGTTCAAGTGATGACCGGGTCTTATTGACAAAATAGCCAACTGAGCTGGACAATCATTCACATAGCTTTAGTTTGTCTCAGCTCAAGTTTCTGATACTGTGTTTGATTTTTGGTTTGCAGGAGATATGTAAGCGAAATGTTAGAACCATGGTAGCAATGTTCCCTCTAAGCAGCGTGGCTGAGCAGATATTTGACCGTCGTGTCGCAGGAGCTTAGAATCACCGCGCAGCAAATTTTGTAAAATGCTGCACAGGATCATTTTTAAAAAAAACTTTGCAAACGGACCAACGAAGCTTAGGGAACATTGCATGGTAGGTTAACGATTTCTCTCAATGGACACAATAACCCTCATTAACCTTTTGAAGATTCACGTCAGTCTATAGTTTAAAACCAAAATGTGAGTGTAATCTTCTGGAAATTCGTTTATATTTATCCACCGAAATTTTCACTTTTTGACTTCCAGTACATTTATAAGTGGTGGCTCGATTAGTTGTTAAAAAAATTGATCGTTAAAATTTTTAACGATTAATTGAGAAATTAATCGTAATTTCTACATCCCAAATTATTATACTATTTTATTCTGAATGAAAATGTATTTAAGTGTTATTTATTAAAATTACTTTGAATTATCCATGTCCATGTTGATGAAAATCTCAAAAAGGATTTTTGAATCTGGTTAATGTAGTGTAAGGAATTGTGGTAATTGAATCTGGTATAGGAGTGTGATGGGGAAATATGGTAAGAAAATGTGTTAGGGAATTGGGTATGGAAATGTGGTAGGGAAATATGGTAGTGAAATGTGGTAGGGAAATGTGGTAGGGAAATGTGGTAGGGAAATATGGTAGGGAAATGTGGTATGGAAATGTGGTATGGAAATGTGGTAGGGAAATATGGTAGTGAAATGGGTAGGAAAATGTGGTAGGGAAACGTGGTGGGGAAATGTGGTAGGGAACGGTGTATATTTTCCTCCTCATACATATAATAGTCGTTCAAAGATCAACTTTGTTTTATCGCACTCAAAAATAACTTTTCAACCAAACCTAAGTTATCATATTACCCCCCCCCCCCCCCCCCCAAAACAAAAAAAAAAAAAAAAAAAAAAAAAAAAAACCTTTGAAATTTTAAAAAGAAATCTACAAACAAACATACATAGAATCTATGGACATAGATATAACAAAATCCCAACAAAGTCTGTGAGGGACATGACTGGTTGACAAATCGTGGCATAGACCACGAGGCTATGTGGCGCCCCCTTGTGGCGGGACGTGCGTGGGATGTGGAGGCGGGCGTTGCAGTTAAAATGACACTTCTCTGTCGGGGCGTAGTCATTCCGTGTGTCACCTCCAGGTTCTGATCGTGTGATCAATAGAGCGACGTGGTAAGCAGTGGACAGTCCAAGAACACCTGATAGTTACACCAGAGATCACACCTCACTGTACTGAACAGAACAAAACTTCCAGAAAACACGAGACATTTAGGAGCTTTAAAAGAAAAGAAAAAATTAAGGACAAAAGAAACGAAAAAGAGAAATAAAAATAAATAAGTTCTAATTTCGCAGATGATAATTTAAACCAGAGTTTGAATTTGAAAGCAATAGGTAAGTAGATTGTTTCGTTTGTTTATATTTTAAACTTTGAGTGGGAAAAAAACATCAATAATTTTTATGAACCAAATACTTTTTAAAAATTCACCACAATCTAATTTGTAATAGCCTCTTTAAAGACTTACTTTAAGCAGAGCGATCTCACTTTTAATCATGCTTTTCTTTTTTGACTATAGACTCTATATATTCCTAATATTTAATGCGATTGAAAACATATGTTTCAAATTTACTTTCGGTTAAGTCGTCAACCTAAAATTATTAGTTTTTTTTTCTAAATAGAAAGTTTTCAAAAATATCATTAACGTTTATTGTTATATCCATTTGATTTTCAAAAATGAAAAAGAAAAATTATGATAATTTTGGAAACCAAATGTGCCACAGGTGAATAGTTAATCTCTCCACCCAACCATGACTTACACCTGGATGTAGTCCAACATCGTTTCACTGTTCCTGTTGTTTGGGTTTTTTGTCTTAATTTATAATCATTTCAGAATTGATTTTCCACAAAACTCCATCATTTCTGACATTCAGTGTTCCATATTTTGGTATCAGTTTTATTCCATATCCTGCCTTTGATTTTACTTTGTTTCTTTCCATAAAGTTATATCAATATAATCTTGAGCATTGGTTGTCAGTACTACTACGACTATGGGAACATTTTCTTAAAAAATGACGTCATCTATATTTACCTTATGGTCAAGTTCCGTCAGGAGGTCGTTAGGGATAATGCCGCACCAGGCCAATATTTTCACCGGAACCATCTATACGGAAATGCCACCCGTCTATTTGAAGGTAAAAGTGCCACCCGGGGCGCATCATCATCTGCATTCCATATTCTCAACAAACTTTTTTTCCATGTCTTCGTCAAAAGATATTTTTCAAACAAAAATTACCGATACATTTTAATAGTTTTGAATGCCTGCTGTTTTTCTTTTCAAACGTGCACCCTGGTTTGTGCACCTTGCTTTGCGCTTCTTAGTTTGCACACCCTTGTTTGCGCATGCGGTGACAAACTTTTAGGGCAAGGTCTTGTGCCTGACATACATGATTTTTATTTTGGTCAAATCTACACGGAACCAAAATGATATTATATATCAATATAATAACTTCACCGGCCCTGGTAATCTTTATTATCAGTCGTTTCTAAAAGAATAATGTTCGATTCGTTTGAAAAAATTTATTACCGATATTTTCTTTTTGAAGGCCCCTTATTACTTTAGTTACTCCTTTATAAAATAAACCTAGCTCAGAAACCTGTATGTTTCCCTTATCTAGTTTTTCATATTTAACAGCATCTGTCATGTCATATCTCCCTCTTGATGCTTCAGTCTAAAATGTTACCTTCTAGTCTAACTAGTTACTGCCTAGACTTGTTACTTTATTGTCTGTCGTGTTACTTTCTATAATCTCTTACGTTACTTGCTGGTATAAACAGTTACTTTCTAGACTGTTTCTTTAATTCGTTAAAAATATCATAAATGTTAAACGTAGCTTTTTGTACTCAGTAATGGCGTTATATGTTTACTTATGATATTTATGTTTTACAATGTATGCATTAATGTCTAGACCTATTTTTATATGAAGCATTAGGAGCCCAACTCTACTGGCTGGGGTACTGTGCTCTATAAATTATCAAATTATTATTATGTTTATTTGTATTTATTTATCTAAGCAAATGATGTAATTAATTTTCCCAGTCAATAGTTGCTTAATATTATTCCCTTACAACATTTATTGAAACTCCAGTAACAATGCAATAATAATATTATGTATAAAATTAAGAAATCAGTTCCACGTAAGCAATATTAAAACTACTTGCTGAAAGTTCTGGTAAAGCTAAGGAACATGATATTCAGATCCAAAGTAAAGAACGGCGACCAAAAATCTCCACTTAAATTTGTTTAACCTATGTGATTCGTCCAGCGTAGCGTCCAGACCTGCGGGTCTTACGTCCACGACCTTAGTCAGTCTTTGAATGACCACTTGCCACTTTTTAATTTTGTAACCGCTGCACCTACGTTTGACACACACAAAAATATCGCGAATTAGGTTTTACCAGTGGTTCTGTTAAATATCAAACGGCGTCTAAAATATGTAAGGGCCCTTATATATCTAAAGGCATCTGAATGACCCATTAGGCATTTAGATGCCTGAGGCTCTAGTAGTTGACAATGATTGTAATTTCAATAAATACCGTCCATGTATTTCATGCAGTGGACTACAGTGCTGCTACCACAAACATAAGTATTACGGCTGCGTGTTTTTATACTACACGCAAAAATAGACAGTGTGTGTGTGAGTGTGTGTGTGTGTGTGTGAGTGTGTGTGTGGGAGTGTGTGTGTGAGCGTGTGTGTGTGAGTGTGTGTGTGTGTGAGTGTAAGTGCGTGAGTGTGTGTGAGTAGAATTTTTAAATTACATCCAGAAAATATTGTTTTCATTTGTTCAACAAATACAACCTCGTTATATCTCTGTTACAAACCAAATATAACCTCATTATACCTCTGTTTCAAATTGAACAAATAATCTGCATGTGTTTATTTAACTAGTTCACACAGCAACTTTACCTGGCAGAGTGCTATCTTTGGTAGAGCAAGTATTTCACCCATGTGTCATCGACCAGTGTCTCCATTCTCCTTGCAACAATCGACGCGCTTAAGAGGAAACGAAACCAAAAAAATCCGGAGCTTTTGTTGAAACAGAATGTAGATTTAAAATCGTGTTCCGGACATTAAACGAACGAATTTCTTTTCCTTTACAAATCGTTTGATATCGTTTTCTTTCCTGCAAATTAAAAATCACTAAATATAAAGAAGAATTAGCCGCTTTAAACAAAATTGTCATTCATTGCTCGGGTTGAAAAGTAATCAAGTCGAGGAATACGAATGTGAAAAGTAGGGCAAACAGGCGATGGAAACTTTTACATTCCACAGTGTAGGGTTGTGAAGTTGTTCAAAATAACGTATGGCCGCAGATGATGCTGTAATCGGTGGTGTTGTAAGAGATGGTGCAATAATAGATGGTGTTGTAATAGATGGTGTTGTAATAGATGGTGTTGTAATAGATGATGTTGTAATAGATGATGGTGTAATCGATGGTGTTGTAAGAGATGGTGTTGTAATAGATGGTGTTGTAATCGGTGTGTTGTAATAGATAGTGTTATTAAAGATGATGTTGTAATAGATGTTGTAATCGGTGATGTTGTAAGAGATTGTGCTGTAATAAATGGTGTTGCAATAAATAGTGTTGCAATAGACAGTGTTGTAATAAATAGTGTTGCAATAGACAGTGTTGTAATAAATAGTGTTGCAATAGATGGTGTTGTAATAAATGGTTTTGTAATAGATGGTGTTGTAATAGATAGTGTTGTAATAAATGGTGTTGTAATAGATGGTTTCGTAATAAATGGTGTTGTAATAGATGGTGTTGTAATAGATGGTGTTGTAATAGATGATGTTGTAATAGATGGTGTTGTAATAGATGGTGTTGTAATAGATGGTGTTGTTAAAGACGGTGTTATTAAAGATGGTGTTGTAATAGATGATGTTGTAATCGGTGATGGTGCTGTAATAAATGGTGTTGTAATAAATAGTGTTGCAATAGATAGTGTTGTAATAAATGGTGTTGTAATAGATTGTGTTGTAATAGATGGTGTTGTAATAGATTGTGTTGTAATAGATGGTGTTGTAATTGATGGTGTTGTAATTGATGGTGTTGTGGGTCGATCGTAATAAAATGTAAAACTGGAAGGGACGCACGTAACATGAAAGAAGGACACAGTTTTTCTACTTTTAACGTCTAGATCTAACGTGAATGGACATCAGACGACCCTGGCTATTATTCTTAACTTAAGTCGTACTTTTTGCCATCCAGACATTATTCCACCGTCTAACGGTAACGGGTCAGAGGTAAAACTCCATGTCAAAGCTATTAGACGTCTCATTGAACCTGTAGATGACCTAGGTGTGTGGTCAAACTATAGATGATCTAACTTTAGGGTAAAACTAGAGATGACCAATTTGTAGTGTGAGGCCATGTCAAAGCTATTAGACATCTCATTGAACCTGTGGATGACCTAGCTGTGTGGTCAAACTATAGATGATCTAACTTTAGGGTAAAACTATAGATGACCAATTTGTAGTGTGAGGCAAAAGATGACCACGCCAACAGATATCGATAACCTTGGAAAAAAATTCGTACAACTTTTCTTGAGTTATTCAAGGATTTCTTCACCGTTTGGCTCATTTCTTGGCTCATTTCTTGTGTTAATCTGATGACAACGTAACCCGGTCAAGATATAATCCCCAAACGAGTTGCGATAATCTTCAGACAACAGGAGATAATTTGATTGGATGACAAGAGAGAGAGAGAGAGAGAGAGAGAGAGAGAGAGAGAGGAGAGATAAAGAGAGAGAAAACAACAAAACAATGGACGCTTTCATACTTTGTTAACAAAATTCCTAAATTAAACAGCAAGTCACGATCCATGGTTTAAATTTTATTTCACATTTTAATGAACTTTCTTTTGCACATAATAAACCGGAAATATTTTTAATTTGTTTTTCTTGATATCAATATTGCTAATTTCTCTCTGGTTCGGTCTCTCTCTACCTCTTTCCCCTTTTCCATCTTTCTGTCTCTTTTTTTTTGTTGCTCTCTCCAACTATCTCTTGCTCCTATTTCTTTCCCCTTTTCATAACCCCACACACACACCTTCTCTGTCGTTCACTTTCTCTTTCTCCTTGTCGACTTCGTCTCATTGTCTCCGACTTTCTAACAATATTTAATTAAAGTAATCTAGAGAACACTTTCTCTATGAAAATTAAACTGACATCTAGGAATGCCCCTTCCTCCTCTTGCCATATTAACCACCCTTCCTAACAAACCCATTCCCCTCCGGACATTTCCCCCTTGTCCTTCCCCCCCCCCTCCCTTCTTCTCTCTCCCCCTCCTCATATTTAATTGATGAGTCTCGTATCGGTCCTTGTTTTTGTTATTAACCCTCTGGTGACGCCCAAAAAACACCTCAGCTATGAAATGAATTGAAATGAATCAACTGAAAGGCGTTCCGGTCATGGGTAACATTTAGGGGGATACAAAAATCAAAACAATTCCATTTACAGCAACATTGGGTTCCAAGCTGAGCGCCACCTGGTGGTCGGATTAAATACGAATTACAGCCGTTTCTTTTTTCATTCCGTTTTTTTAATTAATCATGATGCTATTTCTCTCATTGCGCAATGGGAGATTAAACACGGGAAAGTTTGTAGCAATTGTTTTAGCAGAATAAAATGTAAAAATTGTTTGAAGGCATGGGGTTTAGGAGTGGGGGTGGGGGTAACATTTAAAGTCATAAACCAAAATTGGCAAAGATGGCTGGATTTGACACCACGGAGCTGGAATATTGTGATATTAGTGGGGCTCAACTGGTTAGGGGCGTCAGATTGTTATATTAGTGGGGCTAAACTGGTTAGGGCGTCAGATTATGGTATTAGTGGGGCTAAACTGGGCTGGGGCGTCAGATTGTGAAATTAGTGGGACTGAATTGGGTTCGGCGTCAGATTGTGATTTTAGTGGGACTGAATTGGGTTCGGCGTCAGATTGTGATTTTAGTGGGACTGAATTGGGTTCGGCGTCAGATTGTGATCTTAGTGGGGCTGAACTGATTGAGCCGTCAAATGTACTAACTTTTTTGACTTAATATCACTGCTGGCAAGAACCTGCAGCGTCAACAGTTAGACTCTCTTGTCATCTGTCCTATCCAGCAATTTCAAAGCATGGCGCATGAAGTAAACGAAAGTGTCATTGTTCCTAATGTTAGTGCCAGTCTTTGTTGTTTGTTTTTTAATGGTGGTGATGTTGTGGTAGTGTCCTGTCCTCAGCTGGTCCTCAAATGTTTTCGTCCAGTTTTCAGTTTCCACAATAGGTGCGTGTACCTAAAATGCCCTATTTAACTAGCCATTGTCCAAGCTCTGGTCCTGAAATCCATGCGTGAATTACTCCAAAAAAAGTTTGGACAAGAATCTTGGATATTTTTCCCTTCACACTTCCCAGCACAAGTGTCTGAGCACGAAGTTTTCAACTCGACGTGCGACCCTCAAACAAGCTCTTGTGTTTGTAACATATTTTCTGCGTCATACGAATGCATTACAGTTAATACATTATGATGTATTACAGTTAATACATTATGATGTGTTACAGTTAATACATTATGATTTATTACAGTTAATACATTATGATGTATTACAGTTAATACATTATGATGTATTACTGTTAATACAATATGATGTATTACAGTTAATACATTATGATGTATTACAGTTAATACATTATGATGTATTACAGTTAATACATTATTATGTATTACAGTTAATACATTATGATGTATTACAGTTAATACATTATGATGTATTACAGTTAATACATTATGATGTATTACAGTTAATACAATATGATGTATTACAGTTAATACATTATACACATCGTGTACATGTTCCTACAGAATACTTGACATTCACTTTTTAGTGTCGAGCCCTTTGGGCCCGGCTCATTATGGGTTCACTGACCAGCCTCATCAAGCGAGCATCGACGTCAGGATAGTTTTCCAAGGGTATTGGGACTGACCTGTCCGAATTCCCGACAAGCGTGGGGCATTTGACCAACAGTTCCTGGGTCGTCTCCTCAAAATCGCCACATATCCGACAGTCGTTATCTCTTGTCAACCTTATGTAGGTAGCTGTGTGTTGGACAATGCTCAGTCCTCAACCGGGTGAATATTGTCTGATCGCTACGCCTTAGTTCCACCAGGGATCGCTCTTACAGTATTGTCTGATTGAAGTAACTTATTAAGAACAAGAATCACTTGGCTGTTTCAAAAGAGTTTCATTCTATTTACTTAATCTAAATTCTAAAGAACATTTACCGCACACTTATTTTGTAACTTATTAAATTCAGTAATCACAAGGGATATATTATTCAAGCCGCGAGTAGTAATTCAATGATCAGAAACAATTTTATTGCAATCATGCGCAGAGAGAAATAGTACCGTAATCACGAACACCTTAGCTGTATTCAAACGCTCAGAGAAGTGGTACCTTGGTCACTAACAACATGACCGTATCCATACGCTGTGAGTGGTATAGTACAGTGGTCGTAAACAACTATATTAAAGTTTTATCTTGCCGACTTATCAAAAGTGTGGTCAGGATATATAGCAAGAATAAAAAGAAAAGATCAGAAAGATTGTATTCGGGGTTTTCATACCAGTGGTGGATCTGTACTAAATGAATACGATGGGAAGGATAACTGCAACAAAAGAGTATCCAAGCACAATGCAGTATTATTGACACGCGTAGCAGCAAAAAGGGCAGACCCTCCCTCACCCTTCCAACTTGACTACGCCACTGGACACCCATGTATACTGTTGATGTCTTTCAACAGATCTCTTCTAGTAATTACAGATACGAGGCTGAGACATTAATCCGCCCGAAGTCCTACAAATGATTGTTGGTGATATCTACGGATCCATCAACTCATCACATCACTATCCTATTTGGGTGGCGGGAATATATATGATTGACCTACGGGGTCAGAGTTGAGGTCAGAGGTCTAAGACGAATGAAGAAAAACCATAAAATAACAAATCAAATGATCAGATAATTTTAAACCTCGAATTTTACTAATTTTTCCTATTTACAAACAACGTTTTATTTTGTCTTCTTTGTCTTAAGTTCCCATAATAATGCTATGAGCGGCGACGTGCAGCAGTTTAGAAATACCGCACAGCAAATTTTGTAAAATATTGCACAAAAATGGATGCTGTGCAAAATTGCACAAGAGTTCTTTTACTTTGCACACGTACAAACAAACCTCATAGGTTCTTATGTGTAATATTTATATATTTTTTAAAGTTAAATTTCAGCACATTATATAACTCAAAAATATCGGTTTTCGTTCTTCAAATAAGAATAGTGATAAACGAGCCCACGGCCCACGAATTGCCTGTTTTGAGCAACCTCGGCACTGGTAACTTTTTAAGTTTAAGGTGCCGTGTAAAAGGTCTCATGTGGTTAGGCTAAAGTTTTGATTATGCGAGGTTATGGGTCAAGTTCGGCTAATGTTTTTTTATGTGAGGTTATGGTGTTTTTATTTCTTCGTCCAATAAACTCGTGGTCGTAGGGGTTCTAATGTCTCGAGTCTTGGTAGACTTGGCGCCGCCAATCTCATTTCCAAGTCAGTGTGGGACTTTTTAGCAAGTCATGCAGCAATATTTTTTTCATATCCTTTCACATCACTTCACATTACCTCACAGCACCTCACAGCACGTAACATCACCTCAGATCACTTCATATCACCTCACATCACCCTACTTCACCTCACATAACCTCACGACCCCCTACACACATAACTCACACATCCCACACACATCACTCACACAGCCACACACATCCTCCACCCCCTACCCCACACAATCGCCACAAAACACGTGGCTTCTGGTCAACATGGCCTACGACAGGATTAGTTAAAATCTTGTCCTCTGCTCAGTGACTGGTATACGTCTGCGCGTCATCCTTAGAGCGGGAAACCGTCAAAGCAACCAAAACGTGAGCCGTAAATAGAACGCTGAAAATTATTTGGATCGGACTGCTTATCTGGTTCCATAGGTGGCACGTCACATCCTGTTTACCTATTTCATGTTATTTCTAAAATGATCGGTTATGTCGTCATACGGATGATGATTTAAATTCATGAACAAAAGCCTCCTCTCCAACACTAATCCCCACGCCGAGTTTTTTCCTTCGTCCCACACACACAACACACTATATTTATTTTTATGTCCTTCAGTATTTACTAGTTTCTATTAATATTACGACTGCTTAAATAAACGATTAAATATTCGTTAAAAATTTTAATTGAGTAAAAGTATTTTGATTTCAAATTTAAGACAACATGTTTAATTAGTTTGTCTCCAATTTATTAGTAATTTTTGTTGTTTCTTATTACATTAAGTTCCCTCGAATTATTATTATATATTTAGACGTGCAAAAAAAGTTTTTTTTCCTCATTTCTTGCATAGCTGAACGAATTTGCTGTGTTAAGTCACAAAATTTGGGATCCATGAAAATTACCGCGATTTAAACGATTTCACGAAATAATGAACCGCAACTTAACGGGATCTATAAATGCTTTATTAAAAATATAATTAATCTAAATTAATCGATTAATCTATTAGATTTTTAGCCCCATTAATTAAAAAAAATTAAATTAGTACCAGCCATAATTAATATCAACAAATTTATATTCAGCATTAAAACTCTCTCTCTCTCTCTCTCTCTCTCTCTCTCTCTCTCTCTCTCTCTCTCTCTCTTTCTTACACACAC
The DNA here is from genome assembly GCA_002072015.1 of Radix auricularia. NCBI lineage: Eukaryota > Metazoa > Mollusca > Gastropoda > Lymnaeidae > Radix > Radix auricularia. The sequence goes on along the minus strand of MUZC01004635.1, from coordinate 219,156 downwards.
ACAATCACACAAACAAAACTGTGACAAGTTTCTATCGCCCCACCCCCCATCTGTTGTTTGTATTAAGCTAAACTACTATGGTACGAGTCAGGAGTCACCTCCCATGGTCTTTTGGGTCTGTATTCAGGCTCGGGGGTGACCTCTTATGTTGCTTTGCCATAGTCTGCAGTAACCTTCAATGGTCATTGTCTTATATAGTCAGGAGTAATCTCCCAATGTCCTTGTCTTCTATAATGAGGGTTAAGCTCCCATTATTCGTGTCATATGGTCAGGAGTAACCTCCCATTGGCCTTGTGTTGTATAGCCAGGAATGACCTCCCATTGTCCTTGTCCTCTATAGTCAGGAGTAACCTCCCATTGGCCTTGTCCTCTATAGTAAGGAGTGACCTCTGATGGTTTGGTCAAAACTCTCCTAATTAACTTCTGGCTCTTGGGAACCAACTTTTGGCGCCCAACGTTTTGAGACACATACTAATGGTGCGAGGTTAGTGCGCTAGGGTTGGTCTGTCTGTGTGTGGGGGGGAGGGGGTACCATCGATATACTGGAGTGGAATAGTCCTGATAAAATCTCCTGTCCAAAGTGTATGTGTGTGTGTGGGGGGGGGGGG
>MUZC01004635.1:189017-202553 GCA_002072015.1 Radix auricularia | reverse complement strand
CACACCGCACACACAATCATTCCAACCCCAGCACACAGTCACACCACACCACACACACAATCATTCCAACCCTAGCACACAGTCACTCCACACCACACACACAATCATTCCAACCCCAGCACACAGTCACACCGCACACACAATCATTCCAACCCTAGCACACAGTCACACCACACCGCACACACAATCATTCCAACCCTAGCACACAGTCACCCCACACCGCACACACAATCATTCCAACCCCAGCACACAGTCACACCACATCACACACACAATCATTCCAACCCCAGCACACGGTCACCCCACACCGCACACATTCACTTCACCCCCTCACACAATCATTCCATACCACACAAACAATCCATCTCAATTTACACCAAGGTCAACAATTTAGCTCTTCGTGGTCTACGCGAAAGTTTCCAACAATGGACAACCGTCAAATACCAACTGGGATTCAAGTTTCACTTGACTTATGACTTGAAAAATGTGAAGACAGATCTCTTTATTGATGGTCAATCAATGTTCACATATAACATACAAGGGCAACATGGAGTGGCATTGCGTCCTAAGAACATAGTCACTTTGCTCTATATTTCAAAATAGTACGGAGTAGTAGACTTTTAAACCCTCCCCTCTCCCCTCCCTCACACATATGCGTATAACCAAAATCAAAGATATGGTTACGTGTGGACTAAACAATTTGTGAATCTCATTCTTATTGACCTAATAATAGACATCCGGTAAATCGATCAAGCACTTTTGAAAATCCCCCGCCCCATTTTTCCAGATTTCTCCAAACGACTAAATGAAATCACGGAGAATACATTGTGTCGTAAACAAGAACCAAATTGAGTCCTGCGTCTAGAATTGAAATAAAGAAGACCAAGTAATGGAATATTCTTTACACACGCACGTCCACACATTCACACGTTTAGCGCGTGAACACACATTCAAACTAGATTCAGATACTTCATTTTGAATTTCAAAGAGTTGATAAAAGCATAGCCTCAAGTTTGTCACGTGGAATGTTGCCATGGTAACGTTTGAGTGTATTGACCTAAAATATCTCTTAAGTTTGAAATTCCAACCTTGACGTCATTCATTGTAAAAAAAATAATGACAGGAATTTAAAAAAAAATAATTTCAATGACTTGTGTGTCCGTAGACTTGCGCATGCTTGACTCGTGTGTCCGTTGACTTGTGTGTCCATAAACGTGTGTGTCAGTAGAATTGTTTGTGTCCGTAAACCTGTGACCATTATAGACTGGTCTGTGTCCATTGACGTGTGTGTCCATAGACTTGTATGTCCATAGACTTGTATGTCCATAGACTTGTATGTCCATAGACTTGTATGTCCATAGACTTGTATGTCCATACACTTGTATGTCCATAGACTTGTATGTCCATAGACTTGTATGTCCATAGACTTGTATCTCCATAGACTTGTATGTCCATAGACTTGTATGTTCATAGACGTGTATGTCCATAGACTTGTATGTCCATATACATGTATGTGTTTTGGTGCATGCTTCAAATGCATGATGCATTGATGCATCGATGTTTATCATAATAATGTACATCAATTAAATGGGGGGCAAAGTATTTAAGGTAACGTGTCCATAAAGCAGCGCTATGATAATTATCGTCAAAGACGTTACTTCTAAGCGGAAGATGATCACGTCCTACGTTTTTACATCAAAGAAGCATTGATTGCTTACGGCTAGCCAGGGATTGTGTGGCACAATGTCCAGTCGCCTTTGTTTCTGTAACTATTATTAAGTGACCATTGGAGCTTGGTGGACTCAGCGACACCTTTAACAACGGGAGCAGATACCTAGTCTTCACAGAGGCTCAAGCCTCCATCTTTCGGTGCGCCACCCTAGCGCGCGTGCCGTTTGACCAACATGCCCCCGTCATCTTTGCTATTAAAAAAATGAATGAATTATTTCCTTCTCCAGAAATCCCACACAATGAGTACTACACACAAGTCCTCAAGTCTCGTGACTGTCCTAGTCCTGGCTGTGGTCGCCTGCCTGATGCTCTCGGACAACGTTTCAGCGAGCGCGCGCTACAGGGTGGGCTACATGTTCGGCAAGCGAGGGATCGAATCTCCGAGTACAAGCTTCATTGATGCCATTTCCAGGTAAGATCGATCCACGAGACATATTCGAATCGGCCCAGGTCTTAGATCTTTTAAAGAGTGCATCGAGTATTTCCTTGAACTTATCTGAGGCGGAAGTGAACTCCGACCTCAATTTATCCCATGATGCCCATTCAAAATTAAAATAGGAGACACGAGTTTAAATACCATTGTATTTCACTTGACGCATGCGCGAGAGAAGTTTTAAATATATAAACTAAAATGAAATCTTTTTATTAAAAGATATGGGGAAAAAAGAAAAGAGAGCTTTAATCATAACAAAAATGTTATCGATTGTATACTTGCACGCCATTATTTCGGGTCCTTATGTGATGAAATATTATCACATCATCCCATATAAAAAAGGATAGTCCGTCATCATTTGTAAATGTCATGCCCATCGGTAATTGCCGGAGCTGCCAAAGCACAAAGCCCTATTGTGTACCTAGCAGCGAGATGTGCCGTGGGCTGTTGATCATGGCAGTCATATCTGATCAATCAATCGCACGCTTTTAGTCGGCGGCGCGTTTAACGGACCAACTCCGGATGAAAATTGCTGGAAGGTATTGTTTCATATCTTTAATTGGAGATTGTTTTAATGTTTCTTTTAAAAACTGATGGACGCTTCTTGGCTAAAAATTGCGGGAGAATGCACCCGACTCTCCTCTTCCACACACTCAACAACAATAGCGCAGCCCCTTGGGGGGGACCAAAAGTTTAGAACGCCATGCCATTCTCCAGATTTAGATTGTTCGGATAAGCTCAAACAACCACCTTCTTAATTGTACTTAGGGATTTGGTGTGTGTTTAGTCAACACTTTTGCTTTACGAAAACTGTACATTTCTTTATAGTTGGACTTCTCGGCTTATCATTTGTAAAGCTGGTAACACGTCTCAAGAGACTCACTGTGTATAGCGATAGCACACCCAAAGATATCGACTCTCTCTATCTCTCTCTCTGTCTCTCTCTCTCTCTCTCTCTCTCTCTCTCTCGGTATAGTGCTGGTAGCATAGCCCAAGAGATTGACTCTCTTTCTCTCTCTGTGCAGAACGGGTAGCACACCCCGAGAGATTGACTCTCTCTCTCTCTCTCTGTGTGTGTGTGTATAGCGGTAGCACAAACCAAGAGATCGACTATCTCTCTCTCTATGTGTAGAGCTGATAGCACACCACAAGGATCGACTCTCTCGGTGTATAGCGGTAGCACATCCCAAGAGATCGACTATCTGTCTCTCTCTCTCTCCCTCTGCGTAGAGCTGGTAGCACACCCCAAGAGATCGACTCTATCCCTCTCTCTGTAGAGCTGGTAGCACATCCCCAGAGATCGAATCTCTCTGTCTCTCTGTAGAGCTGGTAGCACATCCCCAGAGATCGACTCTCTCTCTCTGTGTAGAGCTGGTAGCACATCCCCAGAGATCGACTCTCTCTCTGTGTAGAGCTGGTAGCACATCCCCAGAGTCTCTCTGTGTAGAGCTGGTAGCACATCCCCAGAGATCGACTCTCTCTCTGTGTAGAGCTGGTAGCACATCCCCAGAGATCGACTCTTTTTCTCTGTGGAGCTGGTAGCACATCCCAAGAGATAGACTCTTTCTCTGTGTAGAACCTGTATAAAATACTCATGTTCCAAAATATTTTCAGGGAGATGAAAACGAAACAGGAAGTGGAGTCTTTGATATTGAAAAACCCTGAGATTTTATCCGAGATCCTCACGATATTAGACAAAAATGGTTAGTATATGAGAGTTACTGTCCTAATTCTTTATCTTTTTTCCTCTCCTCCTCTCTATTTTTTTCTCTCTCTCTCACTCATTCACTCTTCTCCCCCTCTCTCATTTCTCTTATCTTTTATAGAAAATGTCTGGCCTATGATCAAACGAGTTAAGTTCAAGTTTCAAACCCGAATGTTTTCTATTACGTTAGCGAATTTATTATGAATAAAAGCATTGAAGAATAAATGTTTTTGTTTCTTTTTTTTTTTTATTTTGTCAGTGATAGTCTATCAAACCAGTGGCGTCACTAGAGGGTGTCCCGGGGGACACCATCAGGGGGGTGACATCAAAAATGTAAAATTCTGTATATTCCGTTATTTTTCACTGGAAAACTCGGAGGAGTTCTATGGGTTAGTCGTGGGTGGGGGGGGGGCGACACCATAAGCTACCGCCCCGGGTGACACCAACCCTAGCGACGCCCTGTATCAAAATCATTCGATGTGAACTTAAATTTCTTATTTACATGTATTTGGTTGAGGGGGGGGGGAATCTCATAAAACCCAACATAAAAACGAATGCAAATAATTTGGCTTGGTTATAGTTTTGTACATTTTTAATGTGGTCTAGACAATCAATAAAAGACAGAAGTATTTTATCAAATTATCTATTTTTATTCAAAAAGTTGACTTTACATTTTAAAAAAAGCTTTCAGTTTTGCGGAAAAGAAATAAAAAATAATTCCAAACTAACAATAATATTGGGATTAAGTTTGTTTTTGTTTTTTTAAATTTTTATTTGCGTGTGTGTTTGTTTGTTTGTTTGTGAATTCTGAATAAATGGCAAACCATATCAAATTACCCCCCCCCCCCTTTTTTTTCCTTATTCCTAGCGGTATTTAAAATATATTTAATTTGTTTGTTCCATCAAATTCGATAGAATACTATTTCAGTGCATTTTTTACCTTTACTTTTTTTTTCAAATATCAAAAAAAAAATATTTAAACATTTATTTACTTGACTCTTTTACTCCATCTTTCCATATTTCACCCGTCGCCCCCCCCCCTCGCCGCACCCAAATCTTTCTCTGTATATATAAATAAAGTTAATACAGTTAGCACAGATAATTTGAATTATTAGGAATCTAAATAGAATTATGAGCTTTATGTTTGACGCAGAATAATAGCGTCTCTAGTCTCTAAGCCATGGAGCATAAAAATCATTGACCATTTAAAATAATGCTTTTATCGTGAGGTTTAAAGTGACTCTAATGAATATTTTTATTTATTGGTTGAAATTACACTGGTTTTGAGACGTGGCAACATAATATGTTTTCATTTAGCATTGCAGAAAAATTATAACAACAATATCAATAACCTTAAACGTTGCTATGGAAACAATCATAATCATAGCCTACCAAACATCAAATAACTTTCTAAAGACTTTAGCTTTTATAAATGATTTAAACGTTATTAATGATAATAATAATTATAACAATAATAATAGTAATAATTTAATACTAATATTTATTATAATTTGCTCAATTCTCTTCACCAGACGATGGCTACATCAGCATCTCAGACGTGCTCTGAGGTTGGTCGTGATGGAGGCCACGTGATGACCCGCAGCCAATAGATCACGTGACAATAGACCTCGACACTGAAAAAGAAATTCCGATAGAAAACTTTTACAAAATGTAATTTTTGTTTAAATATTTAAAGAAAAGTATGTGCTCCATTGATTCTCCATGTCTGCAATCGGAAATCTCAAAAAATCAAGTGTTTATTTAGATCTACATTTTTTCGGGAGTGTTCATTGGAAAAAAATACTTGAACTGAATTCGTCAAATATGTTTTCAAACACAATTTTAGCAAGAAACCTGTCGCCCACAAGTTATTAAAGGATTTTAAAAAGCTAAAAAAAAATTAGTTTCCTTGTAAAAATTTACATTAAAAAATATTTGTAAGATCTTTAGTCTTTATCTTTTCATTGAATGTAAGAGTAATATTTGTAATTTTTGTTGAATGTGTGTTTGTTGGCTCTAACGTTTTACGTCTCCTCTATTTCACTCTAAAAATGAGGGGAGGCTTTAGTTGTCACTGTTCATTTCGCATAGTTTAATATTATTTTCAACTGTTGCCATAAATAAACTCGACCACTAACGATGGGGAGGCTATAGATGTGAGATAATTTCAACCAACCAACAACTGTGTTGGGACGTGTATACAATCTCCAGATGTTCGAGTTATCTACCTGGAGTTGAGGAAATGCAATGAGGTCATGCGTGTAAGCTGCTGCCAATTTCATCTTTTGGAGTATGTTAAGAGCAACCATTCATATCATCAACTCTTATCACATGACGGGTCAAGCGCACGACGGAGGAAGAATCGACTAAGAGCGCAGCTTGGTGCGCAAGAAAAACGGTTGTTTGGTGGGGGGGGGGACAATATTCACTGAAAATCCTACATGTGGAAGAAAATCAGCAGTCCCGAGCCTGCGCTCTTCATGGGGCTTCCCGGAAAACCCCCTCAGCCCTCTGGCCCCCTAAGGGACGTAAAGACTGAGAAGCCCCCCCCCCCCCGGAGCTGTCGCTGCTACAAGCGGCCGCCTGGGCGTCCAGGACACTAGGTCGAAAACGCCTCCCACTAAAGTGTGCCTCCCAAGGGAGGTGTGGAATTTTCCTACTGTGACTCGCTATCAACATAGTATCACAATATTCACTTAAAATTTCGATTATTATATGCTAGCAGTAAGAATGATCAAAGTCGAATTTGTGTAAAGAAAATGAGTTATTGTCCCTGGGTTATGGTGCATGTCTCATCTATGATGGTAAAAAAATATGAAAATTGCTTCTTGGGACAATTTTGTAGGATGTACGGAATAAAAAGGTTCTAACTCTATATATACCTACCTAACATCAATTTTGTAAACGCGAATATTTCGGCTTGACCAACATTTTTTACAAGAAAACCTTGTTATATTACGATGGCGAGTTGTTAGTAATCCACTAAATTCAATTAATTAGATGAGAGGACACGACGGGATGAAAGAATCTCTTGCTTTATTTCTCACATTAACTGAATTTTTTGGGGATGCAATTTTGATGTCGACTTTATGTAATATAGGGAAAACAGGAATAAGTCAAATAAAATGTATTTTATTACATGAGTAGGTTATGAAATTTCATATCTTTCAATTTATTGAAATGACATCAGTTTACAATGATAAAAGATAAATAATTTAACACCATTAAAACGTAGTTATCTTGACACCAATTAAGGAGGGTGAATTTTAATAAACATACCCTTTTGCCCATAAATAAACATACCATCCTATAAATAAATAAACGTACCATCTTAGTAATAAATAAAAATACCCTCTTGCCAATAAATAAACATACCATTATGTAAATAAATATAAATACCATCCAGCCAATAGATAAACATACCATCCTGGCAATAAATAAACATACCATCCTATAAATAAATAAACATACCATCTTGGTAATAAAAAAAAAAAATAACATCTTGCCAATAAATAGACATACCGTCCTGCCAATAAATAAACATACCCTCTTGCCAATAAATAAACGTACTATCCTGCCAATAAATAAACGTACTATCCTGCCAATAAATAAACGTACTATCCTGCCAATAAATAAAGGTACTATCCTGCCAATAAATAAACGTACTATCCTGCCAATAAATAAACATACCATCCTGCCAATAAATAAACGTACTATCCTGCCAATAAATAAACATACTATCCTGCCAATAAATAAACATATTATCATGCCAATAAATATATTATCCTGCCAATAAAGAAACATATTATCATGCCAATAAATAAACATATTATCGTGCGAATAAATAAACATATTATCCTGCCAATAAAGAAACATATTATCTTGCCGATATATAAACATACCATCCAGCAAATAATGAAATATACCATCTTGCAAATAGATAAACATACCATCCTGTCAATAAATAAACATACCATCCTGTCAGTAGACAATGTCAGATAAAGACAGAAATCCATTAATAGAAATAACCTTGGCCATCATTTGGACCAAATTTCATTTAAATATTAATATGCGGGTATTCCGTGAGGACTTATCTCAACTGAAATGTGTTAATTAATTTGAGCCAGCTTAGTAGACACGGACAGGACAAAAACTTGATGTTTATCTTTTTTTATACAACACAAATTTTCAAACTTACTTTTACTTCTACACTTGTGCTGTAAAACATTCTAGGAAAAGAGTGTCTAAAAAAAAAAAACATCACATGTGATATAACGTTTTCCGATTTGAGAAGTGACAAAGCTATAGAAGAGCGTGTGATATAGAAGGGGATGTGATATTGAAAGGCATGTGATATAGAAGGGCATGTGACATAGAAGGGCATGCGATATAGAAAAGGGCATGTGTAAAGAAGGGCATGTTATATAGAAGCCATGTGATATAGAAGGGCATGTGATATAGAAGAGCATGTCATATAGAAGGGCATGTGATATATAAGGCATGTGACATAGAAGGGCGTGTCATATAGAAGGGCATGGGATAAACTTAAAAGCTGAAGAATTACTTTAAAACAGTGGTTAAACAACGTCACCTCCCACCCCCAACTTCACTCACATCGAAGCCCCCGCCCCTCCCCCATCCCCAGCCCGCGCGGTCAAACTTCCACTCGAGAAACTGTTGAAGATAACGGGAACAAGCACAGCATACAAACATGGATACAAACACGCGGTCGTTTGTCACAAACTTGTGACCCGTGCACCGGGCATCTTGGCGGCAACAAGGAGAAAAGCTTATGCCCCCCTCCTCACTCCAATTACTGCTGACCTTTACCTGAAGATTTGTTTGTGTCCGACACGCGGACATTGGCGACGGAGCCTTTATTGGAGAAGTTTATTAGCAAGGGACTTAACGGAACTTGAGAGAGTGAGTGTTTGTGTGTGTAAGCGTGAGTGTGTTTACGGTTAGGAGAGTGAGTGTTTGTGTGTGTGTGAGTGAGTGTGTTTACGGTTGGGAGAGTGAGTGTTTGTGTGTGTATGCGTGAGTGTGTTTACGGTTAGGAGAGTGAGTGTTTGTGTGTGTGTGTGAGTGAGTGTGTTTACGGTTGGGAGAGTGAGGGTAGATTTTTAAATCCTAGTTAACAAAATAACAATTTTAAAATATAAAAAGTAAGATCAGCTTTTTCGTAAAAAATGTTATAAATGTTCTTGTCGCGGATAAATTTTCTTGAAAGATCTTAAGATGAATCACACAAAAATTGTAGGATCTGATACCAAGCGATCAAAGCACAAATTTAAGTCTTCTGGTCAGGAAGTAAATAGAATAATACAAGCAGACGACACACAATGCCAGCAAAATCAAAAGACGAATTCTTTTCTCTCTCTTTTTTATTACAAAAGAAAAAGAAATGAAAAAATAATTATACAATAACTATTACAACAAATCACATGTATTGACGGGATGTTGGAGAACTGACTTTAAACGTCCGAAACTTTTTTTTACACTCTTGAAATGTGGTCAAATCACAGGCATATCCGCCAAATATCATCGCCACGATATACACGGGAACTTATTGACAGTGTGATGCGTGTACAAATGCGTTTGATTGAAAGTCACGCGAGTTTAGCCTGAAATTTCATCTCAAAGGAACGAACAAGAATTTAGCCGTCTGTTGACTAATTGTGTAAATATTATGAGATATTACATCACACAGCTAGTATGAAGAGAATGGTCCACACCACATCACACAGCTAGTATGAAGAGAATGGTCCACACCACATCACACAGCTAGTATGAAGAAAATGGTCCACACTACACCACACAGCAAGTATGAAGAGAATGGTCCACACCACATCACACAGCTAGTATGAAGAAAATGGTCCACACCACATCACACAGCTAGTATGAAGAGAATGGTCCACACCACATCACACAGCTAGTATGAAGAGAATGGTCCACACAACACCAATCTGCTACATCACACAGCTATTATGAATAGAATGGTCCACACCACACCACACAGCTAGTATGAAGAAAATGGTCCACACCACACCACACAGCTAGTATGAAGAGAATGGTCCACACCACATCACACAGCTAGTATGAAGAGAATGGTCCACACCACACCACGCAGCTAGTAGGGAGAGAATGGTCCACTCCTTATTTTTTCGCTACATACGTACCTTTCACTCGTGCATATGTGAACAAAAAGGGTTTTCTTCCATATTTCTTGCATAGCAGAAATAATTTGGTGAGTTACGTCCCATAATCCAATTAGGTTTCCATTTCATTAATCCACCTAAGTCTTTTTGTAAGATTTTGTTATCTTGTTCTGATTTAATTGTTCTATAGATTATACAATCATCAGCAAACAACCTAACTTTAGTTCCCGTTGACATGATGTGGTGTAAATCATTTAAATGAATTACAAAGAATAAGGGACATAACACAATTCCCTGTTTCAACTCATCAGTATTACGTTATTGATGCGAATTAACATCCATTAATTATTGTAATTTGATCGCTTTACTAGAGGAAAGTCTTGGATCCAATGATATATGTGACCTGAGATTCCAAAGTTAAGTTATTTGAGTAAACCTTAGTGGTGAACTTTTTCAAATGCCTTTAAATAGTCTAGGAATATTGTATCTATTTGATCATTATTCTATAAGCCTTTTGACCAACCAATTGCGCTGTACATATAGTTTCACTGACAGCCGTATTTATGTGGACATTGGACATTCAGTTTGTCTTCAAGTTATTTTACTGTTCTAATATATTTTATGGCGCCGAGAATTGGAGGCAGGCATCAAGAGAATTGGCCATGAATGGAAGATCCTGGAGAAAATGGCCCAGGATAGAGATGCCTGGAGGTCTCCTGTAGGTGGCCTATGTCCTAGGAGGAAGTGCAGACGCCGGCGATGATCGGTAGATGTCCCTCATGGACGAGAAGGCTCAACAACAACAACAATATATTTTATGTGTTCTGGTAATTTTAAGGTGATGCTAGTAAGTGAGAGTCTGTGTTTTTTGCTTTTAGCTAGTCTTCAATCCTACGGCAATTTGCCTTTGTTTAGGGGGGCTTGAAAAAGTACCATAAGGATTGGGACAGTTCATAGTTTAGTTCTTTCAATAAACTTGCAGGCAATTTTTCTGGACAAGTAGCATTGTTTATTTTAAAGTTTTGTTAGTCGTTTTTTATACTTATCTCATCAACAGTTGTTTTATTTTAAAATATTTAAGTTTTGATTTTTCCTGTCCCCTGTCAGATGATGCTGAAATGATGATCCATGTATTGAGAATGTTAGCTTTGGTCTCATTATCTCTACAGGATTCGTTGTATAAACCATTTAGTGAGGCTATTTCTGTAGGTTCCATGTTTTGGACTTTATAAATAACGGTCCATACGTTTTCATTGTGTCTCAGGATATTTAATAGCTTATGAGTTCAATTTGGAGATTTCGGCTAAATTGTTGTGTTCAATTTTAAATTTTTAATTTGTCGTTTGTGTATGTTTTTGACATTAGCCTTAATTTTTTTTTTTATTTTAAAAAAAAATTAATTAAAAAAAGCAACAACAACAAAAAAAGGTTATTTTGTTCAGAAAGATTATTTGATTTAGTATGGAGTATGAAGCAAGCATTTGTTAATTCATTTGATTATTGTTTTGTTGGACTATTCATTTTTTTATGGATTTTATTTTTTAAAAGATAGATTTCCGAAATTCCTCTACTAGGCTATTTGTATTGACTTAGAACATTTTGTTGGAAGCCCGACGCTGTTTCGTGTAATATTGTTCAATTACATGCATGAATTCAGAGATAAATAAGTATTTGAGGTTTATTACAAATTTTGTTTATATTGTATTTATAACCTAAACAATATCATTGCCAGACAGCAAAAGGGTTAATTCATAATCTATTTTTATTCAAAAGTTTATTTATTTCTTTACTATTTCATATTGGTCTATTTATAAGTTGTTCTAATTTATGTCAAGAGGTTTAAGTATTCTATTTGCCAAATTACAACATATTAATGTTTTTCTTTAATAGCAATTATTGGTGTAATCAATCGTTGACAAATTCCAGGTTGGTTTACTGTGCGTGTTAGTTGTTTGTGTGGCTTGGTGTGCTGGGAGGCTTGGTGTGGTAGGAGGCTTGGTGTGGTGGGAGGCTTGGTGTGGTGGGAGGCTTGGTGTGCTAAGAGGTTTGGTGTGCTAGGAGGCTTGGTATGCTGGGAGACTTAGTGTGCTGGTAGGCTTAGTGTGCTGGGAGGCTTGGTGTGCTGGGAGGCTTGGTGTGCTGGGAGGCATGGTGTGCTGGGGGGCGTGGTGTGCTGGGAGGCTTTGTATGCTGGGAGGCTTGGTGTGCTGAGAGGCTTGGTGTGCTCGGAGGCTTGGGGTGCTAGGAGGCTTGGGATGCTGGGAGGTTGGGGTGCTGGGAGGCTCGGGGTGCTGTGTGTGTTGGTTTGATGTCTTGCTTGGTTTGCTGTTTGGCTTGATTTTTTTTGGTCTTAATTTAAGATTTATTTTGGTTTTTATTTGGTTTGCTGTTGAGCCTGGTTTTCCAAGTGGCTTAATTTGTTTCGCAACTGTACCGTCCAGGAATTCTACACCGGAAGTGTGACAAATGTACTTCCCCTAATCCCAGCAGTAAATACACCTCCGGCAAATCTCCACTAATCTCCCCTGGATAATTATTACACGCGTTATAATCCCACATTAAATGCATAGGACGAATTATTCTCACCACTAAGCTGAAATAATATCTTAAGTTCAAGAATCTTTAACTTGTGCAAATAATAAGAGAATTTTAGGATTTTCAATTCTGAATATCTCTAAAAACGACAAATGCCGAGATAACTATCCAAGATTTAATCTTGTTGAGTGGAATCTAAGTCGTAAATTAAGACTCTGCACTTCAAGTATGTATAGAAACGTGTGCCTGGGGATAGTCTTCAAGTGCTGATAAGAGTGGGCATTGATCCGGTCCACTCAAAGCCATTGGTCCCCCCAACCCCCGCCCCCCACTCTTGGGTTCATCCACTGTCAACGGCCCTCCACCTAGTCACGCCTCACGACAATCTATAGACGCGTGATGATGACTGGCTGAATGTGGGGGCACTTGCCAGGTAGTCCACGCACTTATGCCTTGATGGCCTTGCAAAGGTAGTCCTGGACTCAGCAGACGTGCACTGTATTAGGACATAGAGTGCGATCAGCTATTTTTGTCTAATTCAGCTCTTCATTAGACTTTTTATTGAAGGACAAATATTTACGTTTCTTGGGGGAGAGGGGCGGGTTTCTTTTAAATGCCTGAGTTGTTCTTTTAACGTTTGTCTCAGTGTACACTGGCACATGACGTCCTACAGCCAATAGCTTTACATAGTTGTCCGTGCACCCGGCCTTATATAACTTTATTATGTATACAAATTAGCATCATTGTATTTAGAAATAAGCGGACTAATCGAGGAGACATTCACCCTCAGTCATATAATCCTATCCAAGTGTTTTTGATATAATCATGAGAACCTTTATAACCCGTCGACACTAGGATATAAATTAACACTGATTGAATATGTACACACACACAGACACACACACACGCATACACACACACATACACACACACACACACACATATATATATATATATATATATATATATATACA
>MUZC01004635.1:172127-182605 GCA_002072015.1 Radix auricularia | reverse complement strand
GAACTTGATCCTTTTCTTCAATGTTTGAACTTGATCCTTTTCTTCAATGTTTGAACTTGATCCTTTTCTTCAATGTTTGAACTTGATCCTTTTCTTCAATGTTTGAACTTGATCCTTTTCTTCAATGTTTGAACTTGATCCTTTTCTTCAATGTTTGAACTTGATCCTTTTCTTCAATGTTTGAACTTGATCCTTTTCTTCAATGTTTGAACTTGATCCTTTTCTTCAATGTTTGAACTTGATCCTTTTCTTCAATGTTTGAACTTGATCCTTTTCTTCAATGTTTGAACTTGATCCTTTTCTTCAATGTTTGAACTTGATCCTTTTCTTCAATGTCATTAAAACAATATTAAATTAAATATACAAAGGTAATAGCTTCCAATTCAGGTGACTTCGCCGCATCCTTGGCATTAAATGGCAGGACCAAGTGCCAAATAGGGAGGTGCTGATACGTGCCAATATCCAAAGCATGTTCTCAACCCTTAGTGAAAGACGCCTGAGATGGTTAGGACATGTAAAAAGATTGACCCTGGGTCATATCCCCATGGACCTCCTATATGGAGAATTGGCATCGGGAAAGAAGAAGAAAGGTCGCCCACTACTTCGATTTAAAGATGTCTGCCGGAGAGACATGAAAGCAGCCAAAATAAACACAAGTGACTGGGAATGCTAAGCAGAAGCCCGATCTACGTGGCGCACAGCTGTTAAAGAGGGCGTCATAGAAGTCGAAGCGCGAGGGTGGAGGAGGCTGCAGACAGAAGAGCTAAGAGAAAGACCAAATCATTTGGAAGCACAGAACTGGTGTGTAAAAACTGTGGGAAAAGACTGCCACTCAAGGATAGGACTGCACAGCCACACGAGGAAATGTAACCCAACCCAACGGTGATGCACCATCGTCTCGCGAGACGGAAGGGTGCCGACGAGAGGGGTGAAATTGATTTCTAAGAATTCCCTACTGTAATTTGTGACAACCACTCCTGTTCACCACTCATGTCCTCCACTCCTCTCCACCACTCATATCCACCTCTTCTGTCAACCACTCATGTCCACCACTCTTGTCCTCCACTCGCATCTACCACCCCTATCCTCAACATATCCACCCCTCTGGTCAGATACCCCGTGGTGATATTACAGAAAGTCTAAATGAATGGTGAGCTAACATTTTTGTTCGCGGAGCCACGTTGATGATTCATTTTTGTTAGACGGGCAGAGTCATACAATTAACAACTACATAACAAATTCCAGTTTAGCACTGTATAGCTGAAAATGATCTTTTAAACTTTCAATTAAGAACAATAAGTTGAATTGTGTACAAAACTGTCTTTATCTTTATTATAAATTATCAAAGTTAGACAATGAAACTTAAACAGCTAGACGTCACACGAGACGTCATAGTGAGACGTCAAAGAAAGACGCCAAGCATGTTGTCAATTGAAAAAAAAAAACACACATACAATTTCCCTGCAAGTGTTTCAGGTTAAGATAACATGTTTGAAGTGTTTTTGTTGCCGGGTGTTGCACATCTCTTGTGTGTCCAGATCTGCTTCTAGCTATGTTTGACCAATTGGGCTGATAATGATAGTTTAAAATTTGTTTGATCATGGGAGTGGGGGATGGGAGTGGGTGAGCGAAAACGTTAGGGCTTCGAGAGTATCTGTGGGAGTTGACGTTTTCTAGTAGTCCAGTCTTTGTTGTGCCAAACTGTCGAGCTCATTTTCAATGTCCGAGAGTTTCTGCTCTCTCTTCACTGAAAATACGAATTGAAATCAAGGTAATTGTTTGGGTGGGTAGACAAGGTTTGTCATAGGTTATTGGTGTGGGGGGGGGTAGACTAGACAAGGTTTGTCATAGGTAATTGTGGAGGGGGGGCTATACTAGACAGTTTTTGTCATAGGTACGTGTGGGTTGGGTAGACAATGTTTGTCATATGCAGGGGCGGATTAAGGGTGCATGGGACCCCGGGCTGCAATCAGCCCTATCCAGCCAGCGTCCCTTAAAATAACCTGATTGTTAACAGCTAATATAAGACTGTAAATAAATATTAATAATGGAGAAAAAAAAGAACATGAAGAAATAACTGTTTGAAGTGTCCGCCGGTATGTTACAGTTGAGTGTAAAAAGAAATTTAAAAAAAAATATTGTCTAAATTGAGAAATTTAAAAAATATAAACTATATTTTATACTTTGTTCTCTAAGTGAGTTTAGTGAGCCAATTAAATCAAGTTTTTCGATGAACAAGACTATCAGATCTGAATAGCGATCAGTTTAATAGATAAGATTTATAAATTTATTTAATTTATTATGTTTTCAAGGGTTCATGCAAACATGTGTACACTTTGATTATAAAATATAAAAAGTTTGGAAGCCCCCTAACCATCGGGGGCCCCTGGCTATAGCCCGTTCAGCCCCCCTCCTTAATCCGCCATAGGTCATAGGTAAGTGTGGGTTGGGTAGACAAGGTTTGTCATAGATAATTGTGTGCAGGTTTTTAAAGAAACAAAACACTAATGTTCAGCTTACACTCTCATGTCACTAATAAGATAATATTGTCTTAAAATGAACAAGTTAAAAATGTCAAGTAAATGTAAATGCAAGACGCAGTTGACCACAGAAAAAATGATAATAAGATGACAATGTGATTTATGGAGAGAAGTGTCTAGATGATAAACCTTATCAGAAAAAGATAGGAAGAGACGACTGAACAAGGTCAGACCAAACCAAGGGAGGTAATAGATTATTAACTTATCCTGTTACCAGCAAGTGTGGTTATCGGCCTTTAAAAAGTTAAAATATTTTTATTTATTTTTTAAATTTTGCGATACTTTGCTCAATTTTTTCCTAAACTTTGGAAATTATTGTAGAAAAAGTCGGGGTGTGGGGTGTGTGTCGTTGCCTAAGTTCCTTGCATTTATTGTGGAATTAAAGTAACGAAAATCTAGAAGAGTAAAAAATTTTATCATAGCCTTTGCAATGACATGGCCACAACAACGACATGGCCACAACAATGACATGGCCACAACAATGAAATGGCCACAACAATGACCTGGCCACATCAATGACATGGCCAACACACTGACAGGGGCATCACACTGAAATGGCCAATACATTGACATTGAAATTACACTGACATGGCCACCAGACTGCCATTGCCAACTCAATACAATGTTAATTAAATTAAATTATTTTGTCTGTGTACATTGAAAGCTATTAACAATGTAAACAAAATCTTCCTGAGAATTGAAAGAACCTAACTTGACCAGTTTAAATAGTTAGCATTTTTCTATCATTTAACTACTTTATCATTCCACTGCCTACATTTTTCTATCATTAAACTACTACATTTTTCTATCATTCAACTACTACATTTTTCTATCATTAAACTACTACATTTTTCTATCATTCAACTTCCTACATTTTTCTATCATTCAACTTCCTACATTTTTCTATCATTAAACTACTACATTTTTCTATCATTCAACTTCCTATATTTTTCTATCATTAAACTACTACATTTTTCTATCATTAAACTACTACATTTTTCTATCATTCAACTTCCTACATTTTCTATCATTCGACTTACTACATTTTTCTATCATTCAACTACTACATTTTTCTATCATTCAACTTCCTACATTTTTCTATCATTCAACTACTACATTTTTCTATCATTCAACTTCCTACATTTTTCTATCATTCAACTACTTTATCATTCCACTGCCTACATTTTTTAATCATTCAACCTACACTTTTCTCCCATCAACTACCTACATTTTTCCTTTAAATCCTGCATGACTTCCTCAACAGATATGCCAAGCTTGTTGATGAGGGCAATATCTTGCACTAGTCGGTCTTCAACAGTTTTAATGGCTGGGGACCAATATTTTAGACATGTTTGATGTGGTTAGACTTAGATAACATGGGGATAGACAGCTTAGACACGTTTGATGTGGTTAGACTTAGATAACATGGGGATAGACAGCTAAGACACGTTTGATGTGGTTAAGCTTAGATAAGAATAAATCAATGGAGAATGGAGACTGAAGTAAATTTATCTGGTTTAATTTTGTATACAAAATATTTAGCTGCCACTGTATCAATCATTTGCCTTGTATGGCATCTGTTCGTCCAAGAAAGACGATAGATTTATCTTTATTATTTGCAGCTCTTGGTGTGGCTGATGAGACTAATCCTCGAGTGGCAGTCACTTCTGTATGTCACACACACGAATGCAGTTGGGCAATGTTGCCTGGCCTTCCTCCTCTCTTTTTTTTTCAAATGCTTCCGCCATGATTTGCACCTCTGCTCTTAGGGATCCTTCTTTCACTATAGCCCGCCACCAGTGTTGCGAAGTCTAAGTGCCAGATTTTCCCAGGCAGGAGTCAAAAAATTCCCGAATTGGGCTAAAAATTCCCACATGCATCAAAACCTTGTGAAAAAACTGAAAAGTGGCAACTTTAATTAAATGCTTTCGCATTCATTTTAATGACTTTGGACTTCCAAATTAAAAAATAATAAATATTTATGCATTTTTTAAAGCAAATTTTAATAGAGCACTTTCAATTTTATTTAATCTACACGTTTTTATTTAACAACTTGGCTACAAAGCCAAAATATAGATTATACTTTTAAATTTTAACATTATGAAGTTTTTAAAAAAGTTATATGGATACTCTTGTAATTAAAATTTGTCTGTGATTGATAAAGTTTTTTTTATATATAATAAATGAATGCTTTAAAATTTATTAATAATATATCAATCATAAATGGTTAAATAGATCGTTATATATTAACATAGTATTAATGATTTGGTCCTTTATATGTAACAAACATTTTATGATGATTCGGGCTCAGACTAATTAATTATATTATTTAATAGTAATACATTTACATAATCTGACTGTAAACTGTCTACAGTCTACTGTCAGTGACAATGTTGGGAAAAACCTAGCCAAAACGTCCGGAAAAAAAACTAGATCCGAAATAAATAAACTAGACACGCTAAAAATAAACAAATATGACGTCAAAGAGCCTCCCACCAAAACAAAAAAAGTATTTCTTTTTTGAAAATGAGCATGTTTCAAATTATTTTATTTTATTTTCATTCCAGAATGTATTTAATTTTTTTTTTAATTGTCAACCTAAAAAATTCCCATATTTTAGGGAAAATGCTTATAAATTCCCTAATTCCCATTTTTAAAAATTTGGCTCAAAAATTCCCTCGATTCGGGAAATTTCCCTCGATTTCGCAACACTGCCCGCCACGTCGACCTATCCTTTTTTGCCAGGTTTTCCCAGTTTTGTATGTCAAAGTTGACTGCTTTCATGTCTCTTCTGCATATGTCCGTGTATCTAAGACATGGCCGCCCAAACGACCTTTTACCGTCGCCATGGTGACAGAGCAGCTGGCTGTATGGCACACCCTTGGGTATGCGACCAGTTTGCAATCTCTTGACGTGCCCAAGCCAACAAAGACGTCTTTGACTAAACATGGCTGGAATGCTGCCCATGCTTGCTTGAGCCAGGACTCATGTGTTGGGGACTTTCTCTTGCCATTTGATGGCTAGGGTTCGGCGCAGGTATCTGAGGTGGAAGCTATTGGGCCTTGTTTCATGCCTGTTGTAGGTGGTCCAAGATTCGCATCCACAGATTCGCATCCACAGAGGAGTGTGCTCAGTACGCAAGCCTGGTATACCTGCAGCTTAGTCCTTGCTGTCAGTTTTGCATTGGACCAGACTCTTTTTTTTTTACAGTCTGGCCATTACAGTTGCTGCCTTCCTTATCCTTCCGCTTATCTCATCTTCCTGTGAGAGGGTGCTCGAGATGTTTGATCCCAAATATGTAAAACTGTTAACAACATCCAGATTGCAGTCATCAATGGTGATATAGTGAAGGGAGGCAGCATCCTGTGCCATAATGTTGGCTTTCCTTATGCTATTTTTCAGGCCAAATTCTGAAGGCAGCGGAGAGGCTGGATACAAGGTTCTGTAGTCCGTCTGCTGTGTGAGGTATTACTCTGTCTCTAAATTCCTTTAAAGTAATCCTGGCTCACTCTCTATTACTCTATCCCCCGGCCCCTCCTAAATTCCCTCTATGAGTGCGTATTTCTCCTCATTAATTTGGGAATTATCAAAAAGTCAACTAATCATAAAGTTTGACCCACCATTCATGTACATTCATCAAGAAATGAGATATTTGTTGTTACTTACCTTCTTTCCTAAATAAATCATTCCTGGTTTGCTGTATGGTTGGCTTTACTGGGGAGGTTGGTATGAGAGAAATTAGGAACATATATATGTGTGTGTATGTGTGTACGTGTCTGTGCGTGTGTAGATGTGTGGGTGTGCATGTGTGTATGTGTATTTGTTGTTTATGTGTTTTAATGTATGTGTGCGTATTTGTATGTGTGTGGGTGTGCTTGCTTGTGTGTGTATATATGTGTGCTTGCGTGTGTGTGTGTGAGTGTGCTTGCGCACGCGTGAGTGTGAGTGTGCTTGCGTGAGTGTGTGTGTGTCAGTGTGCTTGCGTGCGTGTGTGTGTGTGTGTGAGTGTGCTTGCGCGCGCGTGTGTGTATATGAAGGTGTAAGACTGGTATGACGTAAGTGACAAATTAATGGAAAACGTTTAATTCCCCCCTCCCATACACACACACACACACTCATCAAAGCAAACACAAAAGAAATAAAAACTGAAATTAACCTAAAACATGAATAAGAAAATTATGGACGGAGGGACATGACAGAATGAAAAATTCAAGGGCATACAGCCTCAAAACATTTGCTACTCCACATTAGACTGTATTCTATGGTATACATTGTTTAAGGGCCCACATGAAGATTAGCTAAGAACACCCAAGTAACATTGTTAAAGGGTCCATTTGAAAGTTAGCTAAGAACACCCAAGTAACATTGTTAAAGGGTCCATTTGAAAGTTAGCTAAGAACACCCAAGTAACATTAATAAAGGGTCCATTTGAAAGTTAGCTAAGAACACCCAAGTAACATTGTTAAAGGGTCTATTTGAAAGTTAGCTAAGAACACCCAAGTAACATTTTAAAGGGTCCATTTGAAAGTTAGCTAAGAACACCCAAGTAACATTGTTAAAGAGTCCATATAAAGATAAACAGAGAGCACCGAAGGTAACTTACAGGATTCGATCTCTTCGGTCGTGTCAGCTCGGACAAGCCCATGAATGTCCGTCTCTGTTACGTCGTCATTTAAGAGGAAGAAAAAATTATTTTTTTTAATTTACATGGGACGTTACTAAAATAATTGTATTAAATGAATGAAATCGACCTAGTACTCTCCCATTTTATAAATGTGTTTCTTTATCTTTAGAGAAGATTTTAAAACGCTTATTTGCCTTATATATCCTCTGTGGGCATAAGTAAATTATTTAATAGGTGTCTGCTGTAATATGTGTGCATGATATACTTAACATAAGTATTTTGTTGTTTGTGTGTATGATCTTCTTATTTAATACAGATCTACTGGTTTATATGCACATGACCCACTCACTTAACCCTGGTCTACTGTTGTATGTGTACATGACCCCCTCACTTAACACTGATCTTTTGTTGTATGTGTACATGACCCACTCACTTAACACTGATCTTCTGTTGTATGTGTAATGACCAACTCACTTAACACTGGTCTACTGTTGTATGTGTACATGACCCACTCACTTTACACTGGTCTACTGTTGTATGTGTACATGACCCACTCACTTAACACTGGTCTACTGTTGTATGTGTACATGACCCACTCACTTACCACTGGTCGACTGTTGTATGTGTACATGACCCCCTCACTTAACACTGTTCTACTGTTGTATGTGTACATGACCCACTCACTTAACACTGGTCTACTGTTGTATGTGTACATGACCCACTCACTTACCACTGGTCTACTGTTGTATGTGTACATGACCCACTCACTTAACACTGGTCTACTGTTGTATGTGTACATGACCCACTCACTTAACACTGGTCGACTACTTGGTGAAACACTCTTGTCTAGCTTGAGTCTGAGCAGTGCCCTCGTGATCAGCTTCTCCATATCCTCGGTTTTTTGTGTATCCTCCCCTGACTCGTTGTACTCGGTGCCGAGATAATCTTGGAGTAAAGTTCAAAAGGTCGGATCATTAATTCTTGTCTCACAGCGGAGCGATCAAAGTTTTGATGTGTAATAATGTTATATCTTTATGTAATGTAACAGCATTACATGTCTTAAATGCATGGCTGTTATATCATTATCTAATATTCTAATATATCAGCATTGCGTGTATCTAATGCATGGCTGCTATAGTCTTAAGCAATCTAAAAGGCCGGATCGTTATCATTTGTAGTACTATTATATCCCTGTGGAATCTAACAGGAGTCTATCCATATAGTATAATGTAAAAATATTATGTGCCTATTATTATAGGCTATAGATGCTCCCACAATAAGTAGATTAATTCGCCCTAAGCTGTTCGATGGTGTATAGCCATTGTATGTCCTTGTGTAATTAAAAAGCACTCTCTTTATCATATTTGTTACTGTTACGTCATTATTTTATCGTGTAGTTTAATATAACGTATTGATTTTACGGTAATTTTTTTATTATAAAATAATTATATCCCGGGGTGTAAAGTATTCATAAATCATAAATCTAAGCACGGTAACAAATCATAGAGTCATGCATGTGACCGGTGTATGAGAAAGTTGCCGGCTTACCTCCGGTGTTACCTCCTGTCTTATCTTCCATCTCGTACTTGGGCTGCTTGAGTCTAGCCAAAGCTTTGGCTAAAATCTGGCAAGTAGGATTTTGGGAAAAATAAAGTGGGAGTTTATGGTAGGATTTTATATAAAGTTTTTTTTTTTTTTTTACTTTGTAATTTGTAATTTGCTGCATGGTAAAATTTGTTTACTTGATTGCAAATTGTTATAATTAATAAATAAAATTTTGAAAATGTAAAATTTGTGTGAATTACTATCGGTGGTTTGGTTGGAGAGTATGAGAAATCATTTCAAGATATAACCGCCACAACTTGATTAAAATGCAGCGTAAAAAGTAGTTTGTTTTGTTAAAAACAGTTAGTGCGGGGGNTATATATATATATATATATATTTAAAAATTAATTTATATTCATAGTAAGCTAAGAGAGATAGGCTAACCAACAGTATTAAGTAGCAATCCTACCAATCATATTGCATTAGAATACTATTTAAAAATTAAATTAACAATTATAGGAATTTATTTTTACTTAATTCATTTTTTTTTTTTAGGAATTTATTTTTACTTTATTCATTTTTTTTTTAAATGTTCGAAAAATGTAAAAATGCCATTAAAAGGGGCTTTCAAGGCATTCGACAGAAAGTCGTATCAAGTCATTGTGATGATTTGTTTAAAATACACAAACTAGCATACAATAAAAACCTAACAATGCGAGTATCGAAGTTTTTCAATGGAGAAATGTGCTAATATGTGCTAGATGTGCTAATAGACTGGTCAGTTAATTTTTACAAAAAAAACTTCAGGCACCTGAATCGATGGATCATCGTATTTGAAGGCTGGACCCGGAGTTGGTATGGTGTCCTTGGTGATTATTGTCTGAAACCGTATTGATGGACAATCGTTAGCGAATGGTGATGTGATAGTGAACATAGTACTAATGTGATGGTGACTATAGAACTAATGTGATGGTGAACATAGTACTAATGTGATGGTGACTATAGAACTAATGTGATGGTGAACATAGTACTAATGTGATGGTGACTATAGAACTAATGTGATGGTGACTATAGAACTAATGTGATGGTGACTATAGAACAAATGATCCATTGTTGTGTTTTAACGAATAGTCAATGTGTAATGAAGAGACAACGTATGACAAACATATAATTTTTTTTTTTTTGAATAGACAAAATGTGATGAATCAAAAATAGATGAAAAAAATGAGAATCTATAATGAGTAAATTATGTTTTTATAGAACTCAACCTCACGTGTATTTGAAACTTTTGATCAACTTTCGTTGAATATAAAATAGAGAATACAATAATAATATTTATTTCGGTCTACGCTACTGGCCAGAGTCTCAATGAATAGACAGGTTATTAGAGAATTTATCACTCATCAAACATATGGCATAGGACTATGGCTGCCTAGCTTAGCACATGAATCTCTAAATTTAAGGACAAGAAATAGACATGGCTTTGACCTTTCGTGTCACTGTTTCAGTAACGTCCTTGAATTTGTTGACTTCCGGTCCCATGTCTTCTGACGCCACAGGTTCATCAGCTTTGGGAAGGTGGTCGATTGTTTGGTGATCATCTTTTGATTGGTTAGATATCAGGTGGTCAGATGATGATTGGACAGCTAACGACTTGAGGTCTTCCTCGTCATTCAAATCTAGCTGAGCGAGCTGGGGGAAAGGGTGGGAATAAAACATTTAAGATGAGGCCGAAAACTGGCGGATAGTGAAATGATATGTATATATAT
>MUZC01004635.1:148453-167263 GCA_002072015.1 Radix auricularia | reverse complement strand
AGTTTTTTTAATAAAAAGTTTGGTTAAGATCCATTCATTTACTCAGTAACTAACGCATAAACTAATTTTTATATAGCTCATATTAGAAAAAAATGAGATTAAAGGCCCCAGGGGCCCATTCAAGGGAAGATATAAAGTTCAAAACATCTGTTCATTTCAATACGGATAATAGATACATTTATCATTATTTGTTAAGAATTTTAATAATTAAATTGAGGGATAAAATCTTAAACGTTTACTAAAACTGGTATTTTGGGCCCCCAACCCTGAAGAAGTTGCCATTAGGACTTTAGTGCCCTATAATATTTTAATATTGACTATCCAGTATTTATATACCAAGTTTGGTTAAGATCCATCAATGTAGCAAGTAGCTATCACTTAAACTAATTTTTATATAGCTTATATAGGCAAAAAACGACATTAAGGGCCCCAGGGGCCCATTCAGGGCAATATATAAAGTTCAAAACAACAGTTTATTTTAAGATGGATAATAATGGATACATTTATCATTATTTGTCAAGACCTTTAATAATTGAATAGTGACAAAAATCTTAAACTTTAAAGAGGACAGGTATTTTGGGCCCCCAGCCTCGAAGGAGTTGCCATTAGGAGTTTAGTGCCCTATAATATTTTAATATTGACTATAAAGTATTTATATACCAAGTTTGTTTAAGATCCATCAATGTATCAAGTAGCTATCGCTTAAACTAATTTTTATATAGCTTATATAGGCAAAAAACGACATTAAGGGCCCCAGGGGCCCATTCGGGGCAAGATATAAAGCTCAAAACAACTGTTTATTTTAAGATGGATAATAATGGATACATTTATCATTATTTGTCAAGACCTTTAATAATTGAATAGTGAAAAAATTCGTAAACGTTTAAGAAAACACGTATTTTGGGCCCCCAGCCTCGAAGGAGTTGTCATTTGGAATTTAGTGCACTGTGGTATTTAAATAATGGCTATCAAGAATTTAATTGCAAAATTTGGTTAAGATCAATCAAAAAAGCAAGTAGTTAGCGATTAAATTATTTTTTATATAGCTCATATAAGCAAAAATTCACATTTGGGGCCCCCGGCGCCCCTTTAGTGTTAGATTGAGAAAAAAAAGTAGCCAGTTACCATTCCGTGAGGGTACTCAACAGTCTTAAAAATTTTCATGACGATCGGATGAATAGTTTAGTCAGTTACCACGGACAAGCACACACACACACACACACACACACACACAGACATATTTTCATTTTTATATATATAGATTAATTCCACTTTAAAATACGTAATAATCAATAAAGGCTTTTCTTGTGCTCTTCTTCCAATTTGATTAAACGAAATTTGGCAAAATTAGATCTTTGCCTGAAACCATGAGGCATTCTCTACATTGCCGACGCATTCTATAGAATGGCTGATTTCACACATTTCCTGTAAAATATATATTATGGCTGCAGAATTAACGATTAAGTAATCGATTAATCGTTAAAAAATGTAATTGATTAAAATTATTTTGATTGATTGATCGGGAAAATGTTTAATTGTTTAATCGATTAATCCATTAATTTGATAAATTATATTTTTATAACGCATATATAGATCCCGTTAATTTGCAATTCATTATTTCGCGAAATCGGTAATTCCATGGCTCCAAAATTTTGTGATGTAACACAGAAAATTTGTTCTGATATGCAACAAATATGGAAGAAAAAACAATTTTTTACGTGTGCACGTCTAAATAGATAATAATGATACGAGGGAAAAGTATGTACGAGTAAAAAAAATGTAAATTATTAATAAATTGGAGGGGAAAAAATATTCGAAATATTTTCTTAAATTTTAATATAATTTTTAATCAATCAAATAAATTTCAATATATTTTTTTTTTAAAGTAACGATTATTCGAATAATTAATCGTTAATTACCGCAGCCCTAATATATAGTATATATTTACGTATTTAAAACGTCAAAGTCAATTTGAAAATGTAACCTGTACATAATATGGTACAATGCGGGTTCAATATGAAATACTGAATAACCTATGCATTGAATAACCTTAGAAATACTTACTAATTTTTGCAATCTTTGAAGCTGTGGAAGGTGGAAATAGTATGATTATTTTTTTTAAAGTTTTAAACATGTAATAAATAAGGTGAAATTTCATTGTAAAATTTAATGGAGATAAAGTGAAATTTAACGACATGAACACTCATATTGTGGATTCATAATTTATACCAGGAAATTATTGAAAATTGTGACAAGACAGCTGTGAGAATAATACCAATTATAACTTCCTTCAGTCGATGAAATGTTAATTATAATCGTAGGTCTGAGTAATAAATATATTTTTGTTTGATTCATCTCCTCCACTCTAAATCTCTTTCTCTTACCCTCTCACTCTTTCTCTCACTCTCCCTCCCTTTCTCTTGCTCCCTCTCTAACTTTTCACCACTTGCTCACTCCCTCTCCCTCCCTCTCTTTCTCAGACAGTCTCTTTCTCACTCTCTCTCTCCATCGCTCTCACTCTGTTTCTCACTCTCTCTCATTCTCTTTCTCGCTCTCTCTCTCCCTCTCTCTGTGACACACACTCTCTTTCTCGCTCTCTCCTTCCATCTCTCTCACTCTCTTTCTCGCTCTCTCTCTCCCTCTCTCTCTGTCACGCACACTCTCTTTCTCGCTCTCTCCTTCCATCTCTCTCACTCTGTTTCTCACGCTCTCTTTCCCTCTCTGTCTCTCCCTCTCCCTTTCTCGCTCTCTCCCTCCCTTTCTCTCTCACACACATAATCTTTTTCTCTCTCTCTCTCTGTATGTCTCCCTCTCTCTCCCTCTGTATATACGTCTCTCTCTTTCTCTCTCACTCGATCTCTATCAGATTTGCTGTCTTTGTGAGGCTTTTCAGACAACTATCAGTTATTTTAACCATGTTATTAGAAATAAGATTCATTGTATTTCATTATCACCCCACTCTCTGATGGCGATATTGTAATCTATACTAATAAAAGGGAAAGCCCTCACTGACTCACTCACTCAATCACTCACTCACTCACTCACTCACTGATTCATCACTAATTCTCCAACTTCCCGTGTAGGTAGAAGCATGAAACTTTGGAAAGTTGTTGGGTACTCTCTCACTACGACAAATGGCGAAAAAGAATTTAAAAAACCTCATTCTTGTGGGGCCGGAGGCCCAAAAACTTTTTTTCTACATCCCTAATTCTCCAACATTCCGTGTAGGTAGAAGCATGCAACTTTGGGAAGTTGTTGAGTATCCTCTTACGACAAAAATTTGTGAAAAAGAATTTTGAAATTCACACTCATGGGGGCCGGGGCCCCAAAAGTGTTTTTTCCTTATATAAGCTATATACTAATTGAAAATCAATAATTCTCCAACTTCCCGTGTAGGTAGAAGCATGAAACTGTAGAAATTGTTGAGTGCATGCTTCCGACGATAATTGGCAAAAGAGAATATTAAATTTCCCACTCATGGAGGCTGGGGCCCGGAAAACATTTTTTTCATTATATGAGCTATATATAAATTGAAAATCACCAATTCTCCTATTTCCCGAGTAGGTAGACTCATCAAAGGTTGGAGAGTTGATAAATACACTTTCACGATGCTAGCAGGTGAAATATTTTTTTAAATATCTCTTACCGGGGGGCTGGGGGCCCAAATTTAAAAACTGAAAATCACTAATTCTCCCATTCCCCATGTAGGTAGAAAGCGAGAAACTTTAGGAAGTTGTTGAGTACAATCTCCCGATGATAATTGGCGAAAGAGAACGTTAAATTCCCACTCATAGAGATACTGGGGCCCAAAAATAATGGGGCCCCAAAAAGTTTTTTTTTCTTATATGAGCTATTTACACATTGCAAATCATTAATTCTCCTATTTCCCGTATAGTTAGAAGCATGAAACTTTGTAATTTTTTTGAGTTTATGCTTCCAATGATAATTTGCAAAAGAGAATGTTAAATTTCCAACTAATGGGGGCCGGGGCTCCCAAACGTTTTTTTTCCTTATATGAGCTATATAAAAATTGAAAATCACTAATTCTCCTATTTCCCATATAGGTAGAAGCATGAAACTTTTGAAATTTTTCGAGTACAAGCTCCCGACGAAAATATGCAAAAAGAATGTTAGATTTTCCACTAATTGGTAACCAGTGGCCCAAATATATTTTTTCTTATATTAGAAGCCGACTTATCACTAATTCTTCAATTTTCCTTATGGTAGGAGCACGAAACTTTGGGTAATGGTTAAGTACCCTCTCACGACGAATTTTGGTGTAAAAGAATTTTGAAATACACGCTTATGGGGACCGGAGCTAAAAAAACGTTTATTTTCTTATATAATATTTATAAAAAAGAAAATCTCTAATTCTCCTATTTCTCGCGTAAGTAGACTCATGAAACCTTGGGGAATGGATAATTACACTTTCACGATGGTAGCAGGTGAAAAAATATTTAAAATATCCCTTGCTGGGCGCCGGGGGCCCAAATATAGTGTTGTTATGCACTCACTCACTCATCACTAATTCTTCAACTTCCCGCAGCAACGCGCGGGGAAATCGCTAGTCGTGTATAAAACATTACGCTACATTCGTAAAATTGCGTATTTTAAAAAACGAAATAATGTTAATTTTCGCAGTAATGGTCGAGTGGTAGCGCGCTCGACTGTCGTACCGATGGTCACGAGTTCGAATCCACGCGAAGGCGAGGATTTGTTCCCGGGGCCTGAGGAGTCCCCGAGTCACCCAGCTCTGAATGGGTACCTAACTAGACAATAGTTAGGCGGCTGAGGTAATGCGTGGAACCCCTACAGCTGTGGCCTGTGACCGCTGTATCACTTGCCAACAGATCATCTCTCATTGTCTGTGGACGCAAGTATCTTCTGCATAGAAGGAGCGTCTGTATATCAAAGATAAGATAAGTTATTTTAACTGATACCGAAATGGCGTTCTTTGACTAGGTCCACAAAGACAAAATAGCGTCATCAACCAGCTCCCCCACAACCCAACCCACCCCACAGAACATAACATCAATGATGGACCGCCAAAAACATTTTCATCATAGTCCAATTGGCTGAGATTATGTACGTGAAGTCTATTTTTACTACAGGAAACACCCGAATGCAATTTTAAAAAAGGAGGGACAACTCACCTTATATCTCAGTTCAGACACCTGTAGAGAGAAATTGAAATAATCATTATCACATTAAAGGAAAGAAATATCATACCAAATAGAAACATATTTTAATATATATGTATTATTTTAATTTCATTCGATTTAGAAGTAATAAAACTTATAGCTAATACATGTGAGTAATAGTAATTCTTGAAAATTTAGATTTAACTTAAATCTACAAAGGAGAGATTTCTAGAATCTAATAAAAAATTTAAAAAAAAAATAATAAAAAAAAAAAAAATTAAAAAAAATAAAAATACATAGTTCTACTTAAAGAATGTTGAACTTAAAGCGCGGTTATAATTTTTAAAATTTTAATCAATATCAGGATCTATATCATGCAGCGCTTCTATAATATAGAGGACCCAATTAGATTCTACGTCTCGAAGTCCCAAACTCCATAACAAAACAAAAACAATAAAACTTGCAGAATATTTTCCTACTTAATTTTACTTGTATGTACTTGGCTTCTTTTTAATTATCAGCTTCTGTGTTCTTTGTATTTATATTTATTGAAGTAAATTCTTCTGTGCCACTCGGAACTATGTAAGTTACCACTAGAGCTTTGGGGTACGTTGCACTAGCTTGAGAAACGCTTGTAGATAATTTACAGAGTTTCTCCTCTCTCCTTTAAACGTCTTTTAAAATATCAGCCTCAAAACATACAAGCATTACGTCATCATATTACCTTGTCGGTGTCCCTCGGAACAACTGCGCCAACCGCTGGAGATAAACAAAGTAGTACATTAATAAACAGAGTAGGACAGCTATAGACAAAAAAGGAGGACAGCTAAAAGCAAATTAGGTCAACCATAAACAAAGGACATCTATAATTAAAATATATCAAGTATCAACAGAGTGCGACAGCTATAAACAGAGTAGGACAGCTATAAGCAAACTACGACACCTATTAAAAGAGTAGGACAGCTATAAACAAACTAGGACAGCTACAAACAAATTAGGACAGCTATTTACAGTGTAGGACAGCTTTAAACAAACTAGTACAGCTATAAACAGAGTAGGACAGCTATAAAAATAAGTAGAATAGCTATAAACAGAGTAGGACAGATATAAACAAACTAGGACAGCTATAAACAGAGTAGGACAGCTATAAACAGAGTATGACAGATATAAACAATCTAGGACAGCTATAAACACAGTAGGACAGCTATAAACAGAGTAGGACTGCTATAAACAAACTAGGACAGCTATAAACACAGTATGGCAGTTATAAACAGAGTAGGACTGCTAAAAACAGAGTAGGACAGCTATAAACAGAGTAGGACAGCTCTAAACAAACTAGGACAGCTCTAAACAAACTAGGACAGCTATAAACAAACTAGGACAGCTATAAACAGAGTAGGACAGCTATAAACAGAGTAGGACAGATATAAACAGAGTAGGAAAGCTATAAACAGAGTAGGACAGCTATAAAAAACTAGGACAGCTATTAAACAAACTAGGACAGCTATAAACAGAGTAGGACAGCTATAAACAAACTAGGACAGCTATAAACAGAGTAGGACAGCTATAAACAAACTAGGACAGATATAAACAGAGTATGACAGCTATAAACAGAGTAGGACAGCTGTAAACAGAGTAGGACAGCTATAAACAAACTAGGACAGCTATTAAAAAAACTAGGACAGATATAAACAGAGTATGATAGTTATAAACAGAGTAGGACAGCTATAAACAGAGAAGGGCAGCTATAAACAAAACCAGGACAGCTATTAAACAATCTAGGACAGCTATAAACAAACTAGGACAGATATAAACAGAGTAGGACAGCTATAAACAGAGTATGACAGCTATAAACATAGTAGGACAGTTATAAACAAACTAGGACACCTATAAACAGAGTAGGACAGCTGCTGTGACTGTCAGATCACAGAGAGTCGTGCAGGTTGGTAAAGTCACGTTCTTGACAGTTAATCACGAAAAGTTGGGGGCAGGGGGTAGGGTGGATTTTATCAAACACTTCACAGAGACAGAAACATACAAACTTCCCACTCTTCTCATTGGCTTGTCCCGTACAGAAACAAGGAGAAGATTAATGGGAGATTTTTTTTTTTTAAGTTCAAAGGTGGGATTCGTTTTTTTGGGCCACTGGCTTGGTGATAATGGTGTGTCGGTGTCTTACAAGAACTTAAATCAACAAAATATGAATTATATTGAAAAAAAAAAAAGAAGACTTTGCTACACCGGTGAATTAGGAGGGTAGGTTATATTACAATTGTTGAACTCGATGAAACAATCAAATACATCATTCTCTAGACTCTAGATCAAAGTGGAGCTGCCAAGATAACGCTATAGTATAAATAATCCGATTGAAATTCGGGATCTCAGCACAGAATCAGATTCTTGATAATAATATACGCGCGTTAGTTGCGCAATAGTTTACTTGGGGCCGTGGACAAGAATTTTAGTTCCAGTAATACCACCATCAAATGTTCCTGGCCGCTGTAACAAGACCTCGACATCAACGGTACGGCGAGTTACCAGGAAGGGCTTTCCGGGAAATAAGGTTTCTAGCAATAGTCATTCTTCCACTTTTCGCTAGTGATGTTTTTGCGAGTCCAGCCTTGGTCTTGTGAGGCTCCGGGGAGGCCTGCTCTTTCATCAGTAGTTTCCTCAGACCGTGTCAGATTTACCCACCCTACATCCCAGGTGCACGCAATGGACCCTAAGTGAAATGATCTATAAGTTTTAGGTGGCGTTGACCTAACCGCGCCAGTTGAAGTGATAGTCGGAAGAAAATGATATGACCTGACTTCCCAGCAGTTGAGCTCTCGGGTGGCATTTGCTCTATATTTGAACATTAAGCATGGGGAGAAAACAACAGAGATGAGCATCTAGTTAAATACGTACATGAACTTCATGGCAATTATCTTTTAAAAAATATTAGAAAATACGTTATTGGGCATCATTTAATTTATTGTAGTGAAAGTCATGTTTTAAAAATTCATAAACGTCCCGTAATAAAGTTAATGAACCTCCTGTAATATAACTTAATGAACGTCCTGTAATATAACTTAATGAACGTCAAAAGCATTTTAAAAAAACACATCTTAAAAGGTTATACTTTAAAAAAAAATTAGTTATCCGTTAAGGAAAGCATATTATGATTTGCTCAAACAAGTTTTGATGTAACCTAGTTTACGGAGACACAAAATATTGATTGCAAAAAATTACCATAGTGGGACTACAATCGAATCACAAACGGACAAACAGATCACAAATAGACAACAAACATATCACAAATAGACAACAAACAGATCACAAATAGACCACAAATACACCTCCTCATTTTCGGCAGACGATGTGACTACGTCATACATAACCAGAAACTTATTGACCTACTGATACCAGTCAGGTTGTTACTTACCTGTAGGGGCGGCTATCGTGGTGGTGGCGAAAGTCAAGGCAATGGCGGTGATCAAAATTCTCAGCTTATTCATTTTTTGTAGGAGATCTGGCAAATTGCAGGCGTCAAAAGATATGGCTAAGGACAGGAGTAAATATATATGCCTAAAGGCAGGTATCAAAAGATGTGGCTCTTTACAGGCGTCAAAAGATCTGACTAAAGACAGGCGTAAAAAAGATCTGGCTAATGGGAGACGTCAAAAGATCTGGCTAATTGCAGACGTCAAAAGATCTGGCTCTTTACAGGTGTCAAAAGATCTGGCTAATGACAGGCGTTAAGGGACAGTAACGGTAGACATAACACATGGTTCGTCCCAAACATCCAAAAATACTTTATATTAAATATGTCCTCTTTTGTTTACTTTTTATTTGAACGCTTCAACTAATCTTTAATTGACTTTGACACAAGATATTTTAACTCATGCCAGTTTTAAATGCGAAATGACAAAAACTGGTCACAAACAGATAAACTTTCACTGCAGAAAATATCAAGGAAGATCAGCTTTATTCCAATACATTTATTAGAATAGCGAAAGTAACAATAGATGACGTCAAATCCTAATAAAATACTCACATCACGTAAACATAATCTCCGCTACCGAAATTGAAGACGTTTATAAGAAACAAATAATTCCAAAAAACCATCTATGTTTACGTTACTGTGAAAGATCTGGAAAAAAATCTCAGCTCTTTAGTTTTTCTTCTTATTCCGTAACACGAGCGGTACGAATACTGTCTGCCACAAGTCACTAACAGAGCTTACGGCATTTAATACACAGATGTCTTTCAAGTAGTCTATGGCTATGTGGTATGTGATTTTTTTTATATTGAAGATTATTCGATGAAAGAAGACGAGATCATGAATCTAAAACAAATATCCGACGAAATTTCCGGGATACTTCAGAGATTCGTTGTTAACAGAGTCGCCGTTGTACGTGGATAAGTTGTTAAACAGAACTGCACCGAAAAATATTTTTGACATATAGAAAAAAAGAATGTCTTATCAAAACATGAACTTGCATTAGTCCCAAGGAAATCTGGTGGTTGCATTTAAAAGAACTTATCTAAAGTGAGGTTGTCCATCATATTCCACGCAGACATAATGTTCTGTAATTGTAAGAATTTGTGTCCTATAGACGCGGTGATCAATTAAATGAACTGTGTGTAAGATATAGTTGGGATGGTCGCGCCCCGGTCCGGGGTACATGGGCCCACTTACTGAAGCACCCGTATCCCCTAAATCAAATACTAGACTGCTAGGGCAGAGGGTTCTCACGTTTGTGTGGAGACGGACTCAGATATCCACTCGATGGTGCTTCGTGGTATTTTGTTAAGCAATATGTACAACAAAAGGTGTGTGTGCTTCAATACAACGGGAAACGCCTAGCTCGGGGTAGCGGGAATAGAGGCCCTCGAACTATATACGGTAAGCTATGTGATACTTTGCGGCCCGCTGGCTACATACGGTCCGATACTGGGTACTTTGTGGCCTACGGAAACTTGAAACAGCTGATTCGAAAGAAATTTAATAAATCATATTTTTCATATGTTTGTGCTTGGGATGAGGCTGAATTTTTGTTTAGTAGCGGCTTTTTGTCTTTTCATGACCCGAATATGCGGCCCACGCCCTCAAAAGTTTTCCCCTCCCTGGCATGACTGCATTTTTTAAAGTGGCATGGGTGAAAGGAACGTAAACAATAATAAAAGGAAGGCAGTAATGAATCTCAAGTGATAAAACCAATCGACCCTTGTTAAGATCGGGCGTTGTAAAGGCTGTGGTGCACTGGCCGTGTTGCTGGGGTCAAGGTAACACTGTTGAGGTTAAAAGAACGACTGGCGTGACAGGTGATGCTCTAAGAAAAAGTGTTGAGAACCTCTCAAGATGGGTATGACCGTCGGCGTCATCGGGTGGCGGTGGACTTGTTTGACTGACAGGGGCGGCGGCTGCGGGTGTATTGCGTGGGCGGGGGTCCCTCTTTTAACGTCATTTAGTGAGGTCGACGCCCCACAACGCCGGGTTAACAAAACAAATCTCAAAATGTTCAACAACTTTAAACTCACGCTAGTGGACACAGGGGCGGATCTATGACGATGCAAGGGGTGGGTGGACGGGTTCAGGGAACATTTACAAAACTCTTTTTCCCACCCATTTTTGTTTCAATTCTAAAGAATGGACTACGGTCCAGCCATCTCAAATGATACTTTTTGGCCCAGCACATGTCCGAAAATCCTTTTAATTTTATTGACCCGGTACTAAATATAAAAGTACCTGTCCCCCCCCCCCCCAATAGAATCATCACTATATGTTGAGTGCTTAGTGTGACGTCAGTGTAAGGAAGTTTTTTGTTTTTTTTTAATAATATTTTAAATAAAATAATCTCTTATTCTGTTATCATTAACTGATGTGTTATCATCTGTATTTTTTACAACTTGTGTCTCAAGTTGAGACCATCAGTCACACGAATGTAAGCTTGTGTTGTGCTGTTATGTGTTGTGCTGTGTTGTTCGGTTGTGCTGTATTGTGTTGTTTTAGTGTTTTTGTTTTTTTAACAACATGTTTATTAATGAGCTTTTGACTAGTCCGGTAAAGGGGCTTGGTATCAGTGCAGGTAAGGGGTTGGTATCAGTGCAGGTAAGGGGGTTGGTATCAGTGCAGGTAAGGGGTTGGTATCAGTGCAGGTAAGGGGGTTGGTATCAGTGCACGAAAGTGGTTTGGTATCAGTGCAGGTAAAGGGGTTGGTATCAGTGCAGGAAGGGGGGTTGGTATCAGTGCAGGTTGGGGGTTGGTATCAGTGCAGGTAGGGGGGTTGGTATCAATGCAGTAAAGGAGCTTGGTATCAGTGCAGGTAAGGGGGTTGGTATCAGTGCAGGTAAGGGGGTTGGTATCAGTGCAGGTAAGGGGGTTGGTATCAGTTCAAGGTAAAGAAATAGGTATCAGCAGGTAAGGGGTTGGCATCAGTGCAGGTAAAGGGTTTGGTATCAGTGCAGGTAAAGACAGCCCTTGCCGTGTTTAAATATTTGAAACCGATGTTCGCACCCTTTGTCGTTAATTTAGATTTTTAAATAAAATAATTACATCACTCCCCTCCCCCGAATCAACTCCGCCCCAGAAGAAATCTTATAACAGCTTTGGGGGCAAAATGTTTGTCTGAGAATCTTCAGCAGAGTGGAAATGGTGGGGGGAAGAGAGTAAGACATTTTTTTTTAAAGGAAGGGAAAAAAAAGAAACACAGCTGGAAAAAATGAGCCAATGATTTTATCATTAATTTTTAGCTTTAATTTTTATTTTGCAAAAGCATGTTCTCGCCCTGGGTAGCCCTCATTGAATTAAGACTCAGTACTCAGTGCCATTGCCATTGCACATACTAAAAGTGTGCCACTACTACTTCTACTATCACCTGGGGCAGTCTCATGACTCATAGTCACCTAATAAATCCTGCATTTTTCTTCTAGTTCATAAACTGACTTAAAGAATTATTTATTATTATTATTATTTTTTTTTAAATTCTGTTTTATAATTTATTTTTTATTCGCTGGCTGGAGTTTAGTTTTACAAGCTACTCCTACAGGAAGAAGTCGGCGAATTTAACACGTTAGCGCTTCCGGTAACTTAAGTAACTTACAAAGCGAAAGTAGAAATCCTTTAGTTTGGATTTATTGATCAATAATGATCCAAATTTTGGATTAGGTCTTGCAAATATTTTGTTAAAATATTTTAAACTTATAATAATAACTGCTATCTTTATCTTTTCTTAAAAAGGAAATATAATGACTCTAATTATTAAGTTTAATAAATTTAATTTAAACTTCAAATTTTAAATTTAAATCCTCTCCCTCAAGTTCAAGTCTCAGTCTCAGCTGTGACCATTTTGTCGTTGTCTGGAGATCCCAGAGGTAGTTATTTTATCATTAATTGCAATCTATAACTATCAGTAATTAGTTAAGTCAAAAAATTTATTAAGCATTGAGACAATCAAGTTGTCAAATCTTATAAATTATCGGCTGTACTCGTATAGAAGGAGCGTCAGTGAAACTCTGTGCTGTAGACTACAGTGTAGTGCTTGTAATTGTAGTGTCTGTAGTCTGTGTGACAGTACTGTGTGAGTGTGTAGGTGTAATTGAAATTGGGCTACCTGAAATTGTCATCTGGCTGAAACTTCCAGTCCAAGTTGTCATGAGTTGTAGATGAGAAATCATTTCACCATTTATTATGTTTTCTTGCTGTTGTAGGGCGGGTAAATGAAAATTAATGATAAATAGAATAAAGACTTTGTTTACAGTTTTACAACAATTACAATCTTGACTTGTTTCATTTGCATTTCAGTGAATTCTGAGCATTAACAACATGGATCTAAAAGCTGTTATTTTATCTCTGGTTATATTTGACTGTGTTAGTATTTTATTTTGTGGAGAAGATTTCTATGCACTTCTGGGTGTTGACAAGGGTGCATCTGTAAAAGAAATCAGAAAAGCATTTAAGCGAATGGCAATTTCAAAACATCCTGACAAAAATACAGTAAGTGAATGATTTTTTAAACAATTTTTAAGTCTTAAGATGGTTAATGTGAATTTATAAAAACCCATCTACTCTTGAAACATTCAGTCAAGAAGTGTAGAGTGGTATGGTACCCACCGCTTCTAACTCATCAAAATGAAATTGTTTAAATCTATAGACAAAGAAATTTGATTTGAAATACCTAGTAACATAATAGTAGGTAATATGGCTTCAATGTGTTTACATGTACTCTTTTTTTCTATTTGGCATTTCATAACGTGTCTTAAAAATGAACAATTTTTTAAATTTTAAAGTGGTTTTATTTTAATAGTCTGTTAAATTACATGTGTCCTGTGAATTGTTTTCTTTGTGTTAAACCTACCTACCTCAGATTTAGAAAATGAAGTATCAAAATATTTAAGGCTTATTACAAAAAAGTGAATTGAATATTTTTATGCTCTCAGAATAATGCATTTCTTTTTCATATGGATGTTTGCTTCATCTTAACCAGGATGATCCTAAAGCTCATGATAATTTCATAAAAATAAACCGGGCCTATGAAGTTCTTAAAGATGAGGATCTTCGGAAAAAGTACGATCAGTTTGGAGAGGAAGGATTAAAGGATGACTTTCAAAGAGGAAGACAGTATGAAAGTTGGCAGTGGTATCAGCAGAATTTTGGTAGGTGTATAACCTTAAGAACATCACATGTACAAATTTTAAAAAAAAATCTTCAAGTACAAATAAACATTCAGCTCTATGGAATTACTTTCAGAATTATTTTTTCTACCCCCCTCCCCAGCCCAACTCTTAGATGTATTATAAAATTGGCTGCTAACAATTTATTAACAAGTATTAAGACTTCTTTTTTAAAAAAAAAATTAACTCAACTGAAATACATCTTTAAATTTTGTTATATTTTTTGTTCAAATCTTTAAAACTGCTCTATTTCCAGGTATTTATGATGATGATCCAGAAGTCATAACGTTGAGCCGGGCTGACTTTGGTAAGAGCATCAATCACATCAACTTGTGTTTGGACTGTTGACTTATAGTGGGATGGTTTTAAAAGATTAATTATTAGAGTGGGGAAATAGATCTGTGCTTCCTAAATGCCAGAGCAGTAGAAATGTTTACTTTGTGCCAGGGACAATTGTATTAATTATTTTTATTTATTCTAAGTTTAGCTGATCTGATAGAATTGTTAACTATATGTTAGAGTAAATCAACAATGGAAAAATCCTGTTTCATTTCTAAAACTTCTAAGAGTTACATGCCCTAATAGTGAGTGAGAGAAAGAAATAAGAAGTGTTGAAACTGGTGGGTACACATTTAATTCTCTTATTAGCACCCTGGGTTAATAATTCTCACCTATCACATAAGGGGGGCTTATACGTGAGCATATGTAAGCATAGGACATAATAATGTTCTGTATACAAAGAGTGTCTGTAATAGGTAAGATGAGATAAAAAAAAACAACCTATTGTGAATGAGTGGATGTGAGGAGCTATGCTCAAAAGAAACAAAACTCTTAAGGAGCTTTTTTCATGATTTCTTAATTGGTATTGTGCAGACTGGCTTTATAAAGCGGGTAGGTGTGTGTGGGGGGGGGGGAGTACTGATCTTTTGAATATTGCTAAATGCCAATAGCTTAACTTAATTTTTACTCTGTTGTGATTTCATTTGATCAGAACAATCTGTTGAAGGCAGTGGAGAG
The DNA here is from genome assembly GCA_002072015.1 of Radix auricularia. Lineage (NCBI taxonomy): Eukaryota > Metazoa > Mollusca > Gastropoda > Lymnaeidae > Radix > Radix auricularia. Next base: position 152,450 of record MUZC01004635.1, on the reverse strand, counting down.
GCTTGGTTTATCAACTTTTACTCTCCCCATTGTTCACATTGCCATGAGCTGGCTCCCACGGTAAGTTATTTTCATACAACTTGATCTTACTCTGTGGCTTAAAGTGGTGGGAATAAATGGAGATATGGAAGCTGTAAGTGAAAAAAAATAAAAGCAACAATTTAAAGCAAACTGTTTTCTAATGACTGAGAACTTCTTAAGTTTTGTTGCTCTTTGATTTCAAGTCTACAGTGGCGTATTATATAATTTCCTCCACAATGCTTGAACATAATCTTTCATTTAGTATTCTTCAATTGTTTAATTAAAATTGTTTAATTGTAGAAGCTATACTTGTAATTACTTTTATAACAAACTGGAGCAAGAACTAAGAAAACTGTATCTAGGTTTGAACTCTTTCATTGACCATTGCTTGTCCCGCACAGTGGCGTGAAGTGGCCAGGGAGTTGGAAGGTGTCATACGAATCGGAGCTGTCAACTGTGAGGATGATTATCAGTTGTGCCGCATGCAAAGAGTCAACTCCTACCCGTCCCTCTACTTCTATCCTCAGGTAATAGGACATGTTCAAATTATTGGTTATTGCTGACATGGGCAGTGGGCACCATTAAATTATTGCCACACTGTATGTTTGTGCTTATTAGACAGAGTTTAAAGGCATGATTTTGCCAAGCAGTGTCAGGCTAATTGCCCTCTAGTGTATAGCTAAACACCTGTTGACATACCACAACTTTTTTTTGAAAAATAAGGATGATAGAAATAATTTTTTTATACCATTGATGATAAAAACTTAACTGCCTAAGTATAAATCAATATTTTATGGCCTTAAATCGCATGGCTAAAATTTTTCCTGTGAATAGGGCATGCCAGTCATTTAATGCTGGCTTAATAATTGGAACGTACGTTAAGCCCATTAAATATATCTATAGAATTCTTAAGTATAAACTTCTAGGTTTTGTCTACAATTGTTTGCTTTTGACTAGAGCAATATTTCAGGGGTATTTACTAAAAGAAGTGACTTTTCACTGACATATGACACACTTGAAAGTGATGACTACTTTTAAATATACAGTGTAAGCTAATTGTACACCAAATATCTGACAACATCTCTGTTTGAAAACAAAACATTAAGCTTAAGTTATTTCTTTAAATATAATCTTCAGTGACACTTTTAGTTTTTACAACATTTTTTAAAGTCATTGCTTTAAAGACTCTTAGTCTTTTTGTGCAGCCAAACAATGGAAATCTCTACCATTACAAATATGTAGTATTTCAACTACTAAGTCCTTCAAGACTGCATCTCTTAAAAATCTATTTTCAAAATTAATGTAACATTTCTTTTTAATGATTAACGTTGCTGATGTATAATTGTCACTTACGTGGTCTCCAATGATTTGAATGTTTATTTAATTAGTATATGTATGTTATTATCTCCATGTAAAGCGTTGTGAGCCCGGCTCCTTGCTGGGATACAGCGCTAAATAAATTATCAATTTATTTAATATTTATGTATATTTATATACAAGAATATATGTACGTTTTTTTTATATTGTTTTGTGCTACTGTTTTCAGAAAGAGAAATACCACGGACAGCGTACTACAAGTGTACTGGTAGATGAAGCACTACGCAGGGTTAAGGCTGACTACTTAAGAATACAGGCCAAAAACTTCCAGACTTTGGTGGAAAAAAATGAAAATGGCTTGCCGTGGCTCATTACATTCTGTGGAGACGAAGGGGGTGAGGAGATTATGCAATATATTGCTGAAGTATAAAAGTTTTTTAATACAAATGTTTGCATCTCGGTTGGCTCAACTACAAGGTTGTTTTTTTGAGACTTGGTTCATTTTTAAAGTCTTTAAGAGAAATGAATAGAATGTTGAGAAAATCAATAATTTCTCTGGTGTTTAGAGAAGTAATTTGATTTTCAGTTTATTAAACACTGTCCACCAGCAGTTTTTAAACATTAGAAAAAAATATTAACATGCACTTGACTGCTTTAATTCTAAGCTCAACATTTTAGCATTTAAACAAAAATGATAATGCTATTATTGTGAGGAGCATTGTTCAACTTTATGGAAGGGTTGTAAAAATAAGTGAATAAGTCAACCTGTTTCATTCTTGCCTCCCTAATTTAATAATTTAATGGTGAAACAAAACTTTAATTTATATTACTTGGTAATGTGTCCTGTATATTTGTATCAATAAACAAATCATCCTAGCCATCTGTTGCTCACATTCTATTTTTAGATTGTTTGGAGAAGAAAACTCTGGTTAAAGTATCAGCCATGCTGGTAAGCTCTTCATCAATAACAATCACCAATATTAAATGACAGAACAATGTAAAACCACCCATATTATATGCTAGAAGATTGTAATAATCACCAATCTTATATGATAGTTCATTGTTTTGAAATTATGGATCATGAGGCATCAGATGTTATTCTTATGTCAACTCTAGTTTAATTCACATATTTTTTTCATTATTATAATTTTTGTGATAATTAAAATGTTTGTTGAAAAATAATTTTATCTATCTGCTGCACAGGCTGACCTCGTTAATGTTGGGAAAATCAGCTGCCACGCAGACGAAGAGCTGTGTTTAAAACTGGGTCGAACTCACGGCACATTTTACTATGGGAAAGAGACTGTTGACAAGGAGAGTGCAATGGTAACTTATGATTTATCTGATGGTCTACATCTTAACGACTCTTAAGCTCCTCATAGGACGCAATAATCTTGTGTTTAGAGGAGTGTCTGTAACAGATATGATAAGATTATCTAAATAGCTTGGGTACAATTTTTAAAACCATTGAACAGTTTTGTTTTTAGAAATTATTCAATGTTCCCTTTAAGGTTTGTTGGTTCATGTTAAATGTTAAAAAAAAACTCATGTGTAAAGTTGTACAGCATACATTTTTTGAGAAATATTTTTTAAAAATTTGCTGCTTGTTAATTTTAAACTGCTGCGAGGCGTTGATCACAATATCTATGCAGCCCTGCAACTTAAAAGGAACATTGCCACTGCTTATGTTATGAAGGATACACAAATTTAAAATTATAAACTTCTTTTCAAACTAATAAGAAAAAAATGTAAGTTAAAATTTTTTATTAAAAATGTGTTTTAATGATTTCACAAAAAATTCAATTACTTGAATTATAAAATAAATTGGTTAAATATATGAAACAATTATTTTTAATACATTGATCTTTGGGCAGGAAATTGAGAGCCTTTATGCCAAGGACATTGCAAGGACAGTGCTGCAGCAACTACCAGATGTAGAGCTGATTGGACAAGATCTTTTGGAGGTGAAAGCCTTTATGATACATATTTTAAATATATCGGTTGATTTGTCTGGATATTCAATGTTAAAAATGTTTCAAAATTAATGTTGACTTAAGTCTTTCAATTGCATTTAGCTATTATATAAAAATTATTTAAACTAAGAAATATTCAATTCATTAAACTAATATTTATTCCTGCAGCATTAGATAACATTCTTTTAAAGCAAAAAAAATTTTTTTTTAAAATTGAAGCCTATTTAAGTTTGGCCAAAAAATATTTCACTCTTTGTCATGTCATTGTCATTTGTATTATTTTACCAGAAAATCAAGGAGTTCCGAGTGCAGACGTGGCTGATACACTTTGTTGACCAGGCAGACAACCAGGACCTGGAGCTCAGGAAACTGCCAGCGCTACTGAAGAGATTCAGGGTAATTAACTGGGTCAAAGGTTATTTTTATACAAACCAACCAAAAAACTTAAGTCACTCTATTAAGTGAAAAATAAAATTCATTAGAGAAAGTTATGTACTTGTAACTAATTCAAATAAAAGCTGTGTGTTTAACTTTTAACAACTTCTCACCCAATAATTATTTTACTTTAGAGACTCAGTTTCTTCCTTGTAAATAATACCACTGACCAAACAGGGTCAATATTGCTGACCACAAAATGTTGAATCTGATAAAGAAATAACTAGCAAACCTCTAGATGTTTACCCCCC
>MUZC01004635.1:128635-142117 GCA_002072015.1 Radix auricularia | reverse complement strand
ACTTACCCCCCACCCCCCAACCCCCCAAAAAAACTTTCTGGCCTTTGAACTATATTAATATTTTGATAAGTAGCTTTCACATTTCCCACCCATTATTTATTTCATCAGTATTTGGAATTATATATTTTAAAAAATGTCAAAATTTACCAGAAAACATTTGTATTATAATAGCACAGAAATGAGGATTTTCACTTTGAATGCTAATATGTAAAATTAAATATGGGTTATTTAATTTAGCTTGGCTGTTACCTAGACAATTATTTATTTAATGTAGCATCTGCTCAGCTGTCACTAAGAGAATTATTTATTTGATGCAATCAATAATAATGTCCAAATGAAGTGCTAATCATCTATCAAAGCTGCACTACTTTGCTTATTGACCCTTGGTTGCAAAATACCTGCAGGTTGAGAACATATGGTTTTATAGACATCATGTATCATCAGAAATCTTTTTGTTTTTTTAAGGCCTTTACTACTGTGCAACTCTAGTTTTTAGTAGAAATATGATTCTACGTTTCTTGCATTACAAACAATTAACTTCAATATTTCAAGAGACTTTTATTCTGCCACCAAAGCGCCATACGTCAGCACAAGCAGTATTTTCAACTAAAAGATAAGTCCGTTTGAAAAGATAATTGACTATCAGGAACTTAACTTCTCCTCTGCTTACAGTGACCACAGAGGTTGGAACAGGGACGCCTCATCTCTGTCGGCCTGGGTTTACGACTTCCTGCCCAGCAAGGTGGCGACACTGACCCGAGACTCTTTCAGGAGGGATGTCCTGGAAAGCCGGGAGCCCTGGGTCATTGACTTTTATGCCCCTTGGTGCGGGCATTGCCAGGTTTTCAAACCTCAGTTTGAGAAAGTTGCAGAGGTGAGTGCTCAACAGGTTTTACGAAAGTTACTTTACACTCTGTCCTGACCCATAACAAAGTTAGAGTCAGTCATTGAATGTTACTTGTTACCAGCCTACGGCACACAAAAGTTACCTTACACTCTGTCCTGACAAAGTTAGAGTCAGTCATTGAATGTTACTTGTTACCAGCCTACGGCACACAAAAGGTTGTGTTGTGTTGTGTTGACAGAGGCAGGTTCAGTTGTACAGATAAAGTTTAGAATTACAGCGCAGCAAATTTTGACATGGAAAAATTAATATCTGTGTTTCTGGGGTGTACAATTTAGGACATAAAATGAAAGCAAATTTGCATATGTGTTAAATTTTCACTAGGACCAATGAACGTTAGAGGAAAAATTGGTGACAGGTTGTTGTTGTTTTTTTTTAATCTATTTAATCGGATTGTTTGATACAAGCTGATTGCACACCAACATCATTTATTCCCCACAGCATTTACCTGGAGTGTTTTCAATTATTGTTTTGTGTTTTTATTTCCACAGCAATTAGATGGCATAGCAAAAGCTGGGAAAGTGGACTGTGAAAATGAAGGTGATATATGTCACCTGGCTGGAATAAATTCTTACCCTTCAGTTAGGTTTTATAAAGGAGTGAGCGTGCAAAATAAGCAACAGGTTGGTTAAAACTAAATGTGTTGCTAAGGGGTAGCAAACGATTTTTTTCAAATTTGCATGACCCTTTTCATTTTCAGTTGTAAAAAAAATTTGTCATTTTTGTAAACTGAAGTTTAAGTAGGTACTAGTACTTGTCAGTAGGTACCAGTACTTGAATGTAGGTACCAGTACATGTATGTAGGTACCAGTACTTGTATGTAGGTACCAGTACTTGTATGTAGGTACCAGTACTTGAATGTAGGTACCAGTACATGTATGTAGGTACCAGTACTTGTATGTAGGTACCAGTACATGTATGTAGGTACCAGTACTTGAATGTAGGTACCAGTACATGTATGTAGGTACCAATACTTGTATGTAGGTACCAGTACATGTATGTAGGTACCAGCACATGTATGTAGGTACCAGTACATGTATGTAGGTACCAGTACATGTATGTAGGTACCAGTACATGTATGTAGGTACCAGTACATGTATGTAGGTACCAGTACTTGTATGTAGGTACCAGTACATGTATGTAGGTACCAGTACATGTATGTAGGTACCAGCACATGTATGTAGGTACCAGCACATGTATGTAGGTACCAGTACTTGTATGTAGGTACCAGTACTTGTATGTAGGTACCAGCACATGTATGTAGGTACCAGTACATGTATGTAGGTACCAGCACATGTATGTAGGTACCAGTACTTGAATGTAGGTACCAGTTAGGGGTGTGCCGGAATCCGGTTCCGCCGGATTTCGCACTACCCGGTGAAATTCGGTTCCGCCAGATTTACATGTATCCGGAACATCCGGAATATACCGGATTTCGGAATTTGCCAGATTTTGTGACTCACCGGATCATAATCTGAAATAAAAGTAATTCTCTTTCCCGAATTCCATACGATCACGATACATCAATCGATTGTTTCGTGCGTTGAGCTTGTTTAATGTTTAATATTCCGAACATACCAGAGGCTAGAGTCAGCACCGCTAATAGTGGCCAATCGGCCCAATCACATACATGATAGTGCTGGTATGAGTAATTATTATTCGTGACGTCATCTTAACCGCAATCACCAATGACGTTGTAACAGAAATAATAAGCAACTATACTGCCCAAGCGCCTGGCCGCCAGGCCGCCACCTTACCAAGCACGGCAGACGACCATCAAATTGCGTCAAGCCAGCAGGCCTGTGCTGACCTAGCCTATCTATGAATACTTTTAGGGACATTGCGCCATCTCTGATTGGCTGGTCGGTTACCACTTGGTTACCTAACGCTCTTTGGCGCGGCCCGCGGCGCTCAGCTGTTACAAAATATTTCGCCACATTGAATGCTTGAAATTGAAGTGGAGTTTATACTAAGGTTGTTAAGACCGCTCGTTTTTTAGGACAGGCTAACAGTGATGGTTAATTGTCTTTTTTAATATTTTATTTTGAGGACTCGTAGTTCACCGTTCTAAATATGAGAACTGGTTCAATCGCTCGTTAAAGTTAGCGAGGCATTTTTCATTAGTTTTAAAAACCAACGCCTAGCCCCATCCGTTTGATGTCATGTTTACCTCTCTTGTGTGTGATGCCGGTCAGCTCAGTCAAATCGCGCTTTAAAATTAATAATAAAATTATAAAGCTACGGAGTAAACAATGATGATAAAATGGAATTTATTTTTTTAAAAACATTATTTTTCTATCGCCAACTCGCCAGAATAATTTAATTTTGCGGCGCACACAGTTCCCCTCCCCGTTTTTTCTGTTCAAATAAGGTTTGAGCCACACTCGCCGTACTATTAATGTGGTAATCAAATGCCTTTTACTAACAGGAAAAGTGTCACTAAAAGACCGAACTCAAATTTGTGGGCCGATTAATCACCCGGTATCTTTGCTACGTCTTTCAAATACCTATCGTAATATAGGTACATGCACTTCACTAAGCGGCGTGCGCCGATAAGTTTTTTGAATTCCTGAAACAGACTATAAACCGGTGATCAGAAAATGCCGATAGGTCACGGGGTCATATGCTTTTATAGCTTTCTTTGTCTTTATGAGACACTGATTATAATTAATAGAAATAGAAACAGCCAAAATCCGGAATCCGGAATAATCCGGATCCGCGGGTTTCGCATAAGAAAATCCCGAACCGGATCCGGTTGAAAAAAACGGATCCGGCACACCCCTAGTACCAGTACATGTATGTAGGTACCAGTACTTGAATGTAGGTACCAGCACATGTATGTAGGTACCAGCACATGTATGTAGGTACCAGTACTTGTATGTAGGTACCAGTACATGTATGTAGGTACCAGTACTTGTATGTAGGTACCAGCACATGTATGTAGGTACCAGTACATGTATGTAGGTACCAGTACTTGTATGTAGGTACCAGTACATGTATGTAGGTACCAGTACTTGTATTTAGGTACCAGCACATGTATGTAGGTACCAGTACTTTATAAGTAGGTAATAATTCTCTGAAGACAAAAAAACATCATAAATCTGAACCTTGTTTCAAAAGTTAGTAATACTTGTCTTAAATTTACTGGCCTTAATCTTGAATCCAAATCAGGAAAGAAAATTAATTCATTTACAGGACTTTAAACTTTTACACTTTGACTCGTAGCAGAGTGTGGATTAAAGACCTAGTGACAAGTAAATAAATAAACCTTGTACATGTCTGTTGCTTTATTTCACAGAATTTTTATGGATGGTCCATTGACAGCCAAAGTGCTGACTACATTATAAGTTATGTCAAAAACAATGTGCCAAAAACTGATAAGGTAAGCTTTAATTTGTCACTGTCTCTGTCAATATCTTTGGTGTCTTGAGTGTCTTAATTATCAGTCTTTTGAGTTAAAAACCTCTTATTAATTGGTCTCTCCACTAAACAGCCTCTTATTAATTGGTCTCTCTGCTAAACAGCCTCATAATTATTGGTCCCTCCAGTAAACAGTCTCTTATAAATTGATCTCTCCAGTAAAAAATCATTTTAATTGGTCTCTCCAGTAAAAAACATTTTAATTGCTCTCTCCAGTAAAATTCAAATAATTGGACTCTCCAGTAAAAAATCATATTAATTGGTCTCTCCAGTAACATATTAATTGGTCTCTCCATTAACATATTAATTGGTCTCTCCAGTAGCATATTAATTGGTCTCTCCAGTAACATATTAATTGATCTCTCCAGTAACATATTAATTGGTCTCTCCAGTAACATATTAATTTGTCTCTCCAGTAACATATTAATTGGTCTCTCCAGTAACATATTAATTGGTCTCTCCAGTAACATATTAATTGGTCTCTCCAGTAGTATATTAATTGGTCTCCCCAGTAACATATTAATTGGTCTCTCCAGTAAAAAAAACTCATATTAATTGGTTACCTGAGTACACAGCCAATCCTTTGATCCACAGGTAAAAGATGAGTTGTGATTCTCAACCTGTCAGACCTGCACCCACCCCAACTTGCCTTACACTCCGCTCATCAGACATTTCACTTGACCACGGTCATCATCATCATCATCAAGCTACAGCCCAGTGTTGTGGACTCTCCTCTCTTTGTTAACATCCATTTGTGTCCAGGTAACAATATCGCTAGCCGGCTCCATGTTTGCTTCCGAATCACATCTACCTTTGTTGATCCATGTTTATTTCCTCTGCGGAAGGGATCGGCCAGTCGCTGCACGTGATAATGTAGTTAATTTATTGTAGAATGTAGCAGGGCTGGAGGATTTTTTTTTCTCCTTCATATTCAATTTTTTTCCATATGTGTTGTTGACTGAATGATTTTACATTAAGTTTTGTTATAAGCATACATGCATTTATATACACATGAAGGTATTTGATGTTGTTACTATAATCAAGCAGAAAATATGCTGTGTATTGGTGTACTTCCCAATGAACCAGTTCCAATATGTTTTTAGGTCACTGTGTTACATAATGGCCTGACATGTGTTATTTAATGTGTCTACATGGGGTGACACACTGCCCTGACACATGTGTTATTTAACTCTTTTTCTCCGTAATTATTTTCCACGTTTTGACATAATTATCTTTTTGGAAATTTGTCGCGTGCTACCATGCCATCTTAAAATGTAATAACTTTTTTATTTTTTAACAGATAATGATATATTTGGTATTGAATTAAAGTGAAATGAATAATGTTTTTAGGCAACACAGACTCCTACCTTGTTTCCCTAAATTAATATGATTTTGTTGTAATGAAAATAAAGTTTTATTTTTTTAAAAAAAAATATTTTTTTCCAAAACCTCATTCAAAGTCACTAAAATTTAGATTTTTATCTTGAATGTAATAAAGTAGTGTTTTTTAGAAACTATATTCATTTTTACACCAAATAGAAACAATGTCACTTCAAATAAGCAAATAAATATAATATTAGAGCTCATTATCCATGGTCACCCACACTGGAAAATTATACAAAAAATTAAACTGTTTACAATGGAACTTGAAGCTATACGATGTATTGTAACTAGGAATTGTTTTAAATTATATCTAAAACTGCACTTAGTTTTAGTGAAAAGTTTAGCAGCTTTCAAATTACACTACATATAGTCAATCTTATTATTTCTAGTAATAATATTATCAATTCATCAAGATTTGAGACATGGGTGGGACATGATGTTCATCAAAAGATGACTTGTCAACTTATTTTTTTTATAAACTACTAAAACTAGCACTAAGATTAAGTGTATGTTTCATCGGCAATTTAAAATTAATATCTCAATAATCATTTTTAAAAAACTATACCTTGTTCTTGTTTATCATTATAGTATTTAAAATAATATTAGATCAATAACCAGATGTGTTAGTTGAATATCCATGTTTGTAAAGAAACGTAAAACGAAAATTAAAACAAGCCTTTCAAACGCTTCTTTCGTGGTGAAAACACGTTCAAACAAAGGATTTCCGACTTTTTAATTCAAGGGAAATCATTCTAGAATACATTAAAACTAATTTTAGTTAAATAACTATGAACAGAAACGAAACTATTCACTTTCAATAAATCAACGCTCCCATCGTTGATCCGGCAGAAACGTCATTTTGAAATTAACGATGGGAGCGTTGTTCCGGAGAAAAAGAGTTAATGTGTCTACATGTGTTATTTAAGGTGTCTACATGGTGTGACACACTGCCATAGACATGTGTTATCTAATTATGCCCCACAGCACAACAAATTGTCTGCTTGATTAAACTGTGTTTCGCTTGTTTAGAGAAAAGTTTACAAATGTTATGTTTTAAAGAAAAAAGCCAGTAAAAAGTTTACAAACAATGCCTTGCTATAACTTTTCAATTTATTATCAGATGAGGCAATAACGAAGTGAAATTTCTCCTAGTCATCACTGATCATAAATTGTTGATCGTTATGTTGATTTTAATTATTTAGGAAGATTAACATAATTAGATACATTTTTTAAAGCACTCATACTCGCAAATAACAAGGTTAAAAGTTTATTTGAGAAATTTATCTTATTTCTTGTCTTTACTTAAGAAGCTTTTTTCCATTTTCATCAATTTCAGTCCCATTTCGTTAATTAGTATATAATATTTAAATTAACCTTTCTAAAAATTTGACGTCTTTGTGGAAAAATAAGACATAAATTGTATTAGCTTTAATTTATTAGTTCCCAGAAAAGAAAAGCAATCATGTTATTCTGATCCAATATCTTTCTGTAGATCAAGATTATCATATTTTCAATACAGAATATTATCAACTTAACTTTGATGTAATATATTTAGGTAAAGATGGGTTGGTAACCCCCCCCCCACCTGGAGCTGCTATTAAACATTTAACCATTTTGGCCACGTCACTGTACCATTCTGGGATCAAACACTAAAGCTTAAATATTCACTTCAATGATTTTCTCTTTAAAATCTGGGATCTGATTGGTTGTTTATATTTAGCACTGAATTTTTTAGCAATGTTATAAAAAATTAATACATATTTGTTAAACTGCCTATTTGCAGGTTTTCTTTATTCCATGACCAATTACATTTTGTTAAAGTTAAATATACATCTATAGCTCAATTCAAGTATCTTGTAATGTAACCTAACAAACGTAACCCTCAAAATACTTTTGTTACTGAAGTTACTGGTACAATACGAGGGGAAACATTTTTAAATATTACCAGTGAATCCAACCCTAGAAATCTGTATGCATCTGTTGTGTGAAAATCTTTTTGTTGTTTTCTTCTCTTCATAACAATTCTTAAATTTTATTTGCATTTTCTTGAAATGAATTTATTATTACAATGGCATACATTTTTTCATTAAAAGAACATGTTTGATTTTTTAATATATTTTTTTTTTCATTGAGCCAGTCTTCCTTGTATATGGGCCAGCTTTTTACATTGAATCAATGCAGTATCATTGCTTGTTTTATTTTAATGCCAGAGAAGCATAGAGCTGTTTTTTTTTTATCAGCTCTTCATGTGTATGTACTGCTGAAAGTTTACATTTTTTAAATAGAAATGCTACATTTTCCTCAATTGCCATTTCTTTTTTTATATTTTTATTTTAAATGCTGCTTACCCCCAGAGCTTACCTACTAGATTAAAACATACAGCATTGAACAAATGAATGTTTTATTATTTTACCTTTAACTCCTCACCCACCAACCTCAAGCTGGTTGGACAGTTGGACAACTGCTGGTTTAAGAGTTGGCAACAACTGGTTTAAGAGTTGGTAACAACTGGTTTATGAGTCGGGCAACAGCTGGTTCCAGAGTTGGGCAACATTGTCATAGGAAAATTGGGCAATGCGGGGGTTAAAATAGGATCTGAGTATCAATTTTAATAAATAATTTTTTTGTTAAAATTATCATTTAAAATATTTTAAACTCATGGCTTCCCTTATAGCTGAGTATCCCACAGTGTGAACAGCTAGCACATTCCCCAAATAGTTTTGTTAAATGTTATTCAATGAAGTAACAGTGAACTGAATGAACAAACAATGAATTAAATGAACAAAGGCTAGTGATCTGAACATGAATGTTTGAATCTCAGGTTTATATTTCTAACTAATGTATATACTCATTCTAAAGCCTACAAAATCTAGGGGGGAAAGTCGGGGTGTCGGCTAAGGTCATAGGTGATTTCTGCATGTAAATTTAATATCAGTGTTGTCATTGTAGATTGTAGATCATCAAGGTCCTTGTATCATCAAGGTCCTTGTATAGATTCTACAATAAAAATCACCCTATTGAATGCTATAAAAAAAAATTACATCCATCTTTTCTGTTATTCAAATCTCTTTTTTTTTCAGCCTAAACCAAAGACAACAATCAGAATGATGGATTTAGCTTGAAGTTTTAAAAGAGCGTGTACCATTTTGTATACGCTGCCCTATTATTTTTTGGGCAAGGCTTACGGGCGGGTTACATGTACACACTTTTTATACCATTGTCTTCTAAAAGAGGGGAGGGGAGGTCAGCTTATGAACAAAGGGCTATAGAACGAGTATATACCTTACTACAACTGCACAAATTTAAAGCTGCTGAATAGTTGAAACTTTTTCTTCATATTAGTTTATTATTTTATTTTTATTAATATTTTTTTAATCTAAGAAAATATGAGTGATTGAAACATTTGTGGTGGGTTAGTATTGCTGTTAGCCAAATGTAAGCCATGAATCTAAGTCTTATAGAAATCATAGCGTGTTGTGATGCATGAGTTCTTATGGTATATAAGTGTTCATTAACATGTTGGCTATAGATATATACAAAAGAATTCTATTGACAGGGCCGATATCATCTCTAGTGTTCAAAATTACAAAATCCTTTTTTTTAATTACCTTGACCTAATATTCTGGTTTTCTAGATTGTGCAAATGAATTTATAATATTTTTTTTTACCTGGTCTGGTCATTTTAGGTTGTTTTTTTTTTGTTTTGTTTTTTTTGTTTTGTTTTTTTAATGTTTAACTTGAAAATATGTGTAGTATGGTCTATCTAATTATTAGAATTAATTATATGTAGCAAGTGTCATTAATTATTACTTTGTTAAAACTCCATGTTTTTGCAGTTTTTATTTCTTTTACAATATGACGCAGGGTAAAGTGATTTTATGAAGAAAATATCTTTTAAAGGAAACTTTTGTTATGAATTGAACAATAGTTTTTATGTTTTTTTTAAAAATCCTTTGTTGAATAAAAATTATTTTAAAATCTAATCTGCTGATTATTTTAATGTTTGCTTATAAATCTTCAGAAAACTCAAATTTTTCTTGAAGAAGTTTATCAATGCACAGAACCCAATTGTTACCATATGTTTGTTTTGAGCTGCCTGTATTATGTAAATATGAATATTACATTTAAACATGATGCCCATACAAATTGTGTTTTGTCTCATTGATTGTTTGAAGACGCAACAATTTAATATTTATGTGAGCTAACAGATGAAAAATCTTGCACCCAGATTTCACACCCAGAAGTAAATAATTAATTCAAATAAATAAGTTCGTGTGACAGGCTAGACCACAACAAGGACTCGAACTGCCGTCATTGAAGCCAAGCCTCTGAGACAGTCTCAAACCTGCTAACATTGTGTCTCGCGCTAGCTGGGGATGTAAGGGAGGCAATAAAGTCCCATGTTAAGACAATGTTGTAATGCACTATTCAGCAGATGGAGCCCAGGTATTAGCCACGGCCTTAAGAGATTAGTCTCAGGCCTACAGAATATGTGTTTAGTTTAGTCTCAGGCCTACAAAATATGTGTTTAGTTTAGTCTCAGGCCTACAAAATATGTGTTTAGTTTAGTCTCAGGCCTACAAAATATGTGTTTAGTTTAGTTCATGTGACACAGATACTTGTGCATTGCTCTAACCCTTTATGTAGAAATGAATAATGTATTGTGTTCTGAGTTGTCTTCTTATATTCTGAGTTGTCTTGTTATATTCTGAGTTGTCTTGTTATATTCTGAGTTGTCTTATGTTCTGAGTTGTCTTGTTATATTCTGAGTTGTCATATGTTCTGAGTTGTCTTGTTATATTCTGAGTTGTCTTATATTCTGAGTTGTCTTGTTATATTCTGAGTTGTCTTATGTTCTGAGTTGTCTTGTTATATTCTGAGTTGTCATATGTTCTGAGTTGTCTTATTATGTTCTGAGTTGTCTTGTTATATTCTGAGTTTTCTTGTTATGTTCTGAGTTGTCTTGTTGTGTTCTGAGTTGTCTTATGTTCTGAGTTGTCTTGTTATGTTCTCAGTTGTCTTGTTGATGTTCTCTAGCACAGTCTAAATCTAAAACAGGATTGATTTCATTAACAACTACAATAAGTTGATAATCATTACATTTGCATTCACAATACAAATGACCCATAGATAAACAATGTATTGAGAGACATCAAGACAAAACTCTCAAACGGAAAGCATGGCACATACAATTCCTGACAAGCTGATCATACAATTATTTAAATTGTCCTAACAAAAACGGAACACATGATGTTCAGTTTGTTTATGCATCTAATAATTTAATTTTTTTTTTTTGTTGTTGTTGTGGGAGTGGGAGCCACATCATTGCTTTGTGTTTGAGCCCTGATTAATTAAATATTCATCAAGACTTCAGATTACTGATACATAACTATATTTTTTTAAACTGTATCTATAGTGTAGAGTAAAATAAGTAATAGAAACTCGAATGAGTACTTAAGCGCAATTTTGAACAATTTTTTTATTCAAGGGAAATCAATCTAGATTATATTAAAAGTCACTTCAAATCAATAATTCTTAAGTAAAAAAAAAAGCATTTGCCATCTACAAATTGCTGCTAAAATTATGGTATTTTCAGAGTAGGCTTGATCCCCTGACCTCAACTTGTTGGGCAAGTGCCCTGCTGTATATAGTATAGACTAAGGATTGGCAATGTATCATTTTCTTTGTACTTTGACAGTAAGTCATTGAAAATATGTAAGATTGGAGAATTCTAATTTTAAAAATTATGTAATGTAGTCAGTGCTTCTCAAACTTGTTAGTATGGCGGACCGGCAGGAGTTTTTCTTTTGCACCAGGGACCGGTGCTCTATTTTCTTTGCATAGACATGGTAGTGACATGAGACCCCTCAAGGCCTACAGCCCTAAAACATTTGGCACGAATTCGGTTAGATGTCATCCGACAATTTTGAAAAGATTAATTAATCCTTTGTATTCCCAGGTCTCGATAACTACTTTACTTAAACCATATTCTCACCGTCAAGGACTGGAACAATGGATTGTTTTCTAAAAATATTGCTTAACTATAAAAGGTGTTAAATGTTGGATCTTATTTTTATCATTAATTTTTTTTTAAATTCTATAAAAAATGAAATGATTGTATCCATGATTATGACAGTAACAAAGTCAATATTAATTATGTGGAATTTTATTTTTTTCACGTTCAAATTACTCATCTTATCAGTCGTAATTAGAATTTTTTTTTTCCTTTGGATTTTGTAGGGGCCTGTAGGACACTGTGGGTAAGAAAATTACTGCATCCCAAATTAAAGGGATCGAAGTTAAGTGGCGTGCCACTTACACATAAAAACTAATCACTAACCATAGGGACAGTACTGCTGATGGAGTTAAAGATAGATATAGATAAACCTTAATATACTAATTTTATAGTTTATGTTAGTATAAATGTATGCAATACTTATAATGTATTTTTTAATTTGATTTTAATAATGGAAACCTAAGTTTAAGTTACTAGAAATAATTCTGAGTAAGACAAGTTAATAATAAAATGTTTCACGGTATTGTAAATAAAATTTAAAAGGAGTTTTAAAGAGAAATTATCAATTATCTTGTCGCCTAAATTTCCCCAAGAACAACGCAATTGACAAAATATATTTGTACCGGTGCACTGTGGTGCAGCAATTACGGCAAATGAATTACAATGCACATCACGTGTTGACAATCTATAAACAATATAATACTAATAGTAATAGCCCAAATCACTGGCTGGTTGGCTGAATGATTCACCAGAAACTAAAGCAAGCAAGACGCAGTCTATGTATAGATATATGTAATAGTATGCACACTCGCAACGCTCTATGCGCACCGCACTGCGACGCAATATAAAGAAGGAAAGGGAGTGAATAAAAAAGAAGAAGCGTGTTTCATTGTGCAGTCTTCTCAGCCTCTTTTATTTTTCTTTGCGTTTTTATTTATTTGTTTGTTTTTGTTGTTTTTAATACATTGAGATTTGTCTCTTTGCTGTTTTTTTAAATCACGTTCACTCACTTTGTTCTGATTTCTTCGTGCTGCTATTTGTGTTCGTCCTTTTCCCCTTTTCCTTGCACAATCTACAACTATAAGCAATTCTGCGACGTAAGTAACGCCGCGGATCAGATCTAGTGAAAATTTGTTGTAAGATAAGACTGTTCTTTCTCACTAACAACATATAGAACCTACTTGTACAGCCATATATTTTTTTTTTAAAAAGTATAGTATCATTTAAAATGTATGTATACTTGGTTACATATCATGTCAACCAAATTTTTTAAAAAGAACAATCATTATGGCATATTTTTAGTTTTTAGCGCATTTTCGAGAAGTCGAATGCGCTATTGCACCCGTTTTGTCCGTCTGTCATCACCTTTGATCACATCATCCATAAGTCCTAGACCCATGATGTATATATGTTTTTGTATGTCCTGACCTGCCATTTGTGCATCAACACTCAGTTACTCGATCCGTTAAAAAACCCCGTTAAAACTACCAAAAAACTTTGCGAATCGAGAGGTAACACTGGCGCAGGGAACGGCCGCCATTGCCGGAAGTCGAATACATCATTTTTCAAGCATTCAAGAGTGGTGCGAAGGCGTGCAAAAGAATTAGTTTGTTGTTTTTTTTGTTTTTTTGTTGACGTCATTAGAATATGTGTAAAAGTTTAGAGAGTTTTACGTCATCATTTGTGGTGACTTGTAGTTGGATTAAAGAGAAAATAATTTTTTTTTAAAATGTAAAGAAATGACTTTTAAATAAAAAAA
>MUZC01004635.1:117798-127949 GCA_002072015.1 Radix auricularia | reverse complement strand
TTTTTTTTTAGTTGACGTCATTAGAATATGTGTAAAAGTTTAGAGAGTTTTACGTCATCATTTGTGGTGACTTGAAGTTGGATTAAAGAGAAAATAATTTTTTTTTAAAATGTAAAGAAATGACTTTTAAATAAAAAAATGTCAGGTATATTCATTACACAAGAAAATTCATAAAAATATGTCTAAAATCTAAACACAATTACTGATAACTACATAATTCTGATATCTAACATAAGTACTGATACATAATACGAAAATGCGCTAACACGTCCTGAATTCCAATAGGTACCAGGCTTAACATGATTTTTTTATTTACTATAGTCTTCTCTTCGTATTATAATATGTTGAGAACATTCGAAAATATGAGTGATAGAAACATTTGTGGTGGGTTAGTATTGCTGTTAACCAAATATAAGCCATGAATCTAAGTCTTATAGAAATCATAGCGTGTTGTGATGCATGAGTTCTTATGGTATATAAGTGTTCATTAACATGTTGGCTATAGATATATGCAAAAGAATTCTATTGACAGGGCCGATATCATCTCTAGTGTTCAAAATTACAAAATACTTTTTTTTAATTACCTTGACCTAATATTCTGGTTTTCTAGATTGTGCAAATGAATATCGCTGCTACAAGCAGTCTGTGGTGTTGGTGTTGGGATACCAGCATCAGCCACACGTACAAATCTGAATTGAATATACAAAGAGCGATATTTTCAAGTGAGGCTGTAACGAATTCTTTTCGCTACTGAAGCTTCGATTTCATTTATGTTTCCATTCTCTAACTGCGAAGAAGAGTCAGAATTTGATGCTCAGCATTCATGCTCCTTCTCTTTATAAACATATCCATTGGTCCAATTGGTCATCTCTTTTCTTGTTGTTGAGCCTTCTGGTCCATGAGGGACATCCACTGATAATTGTTGGCGACTGCACTTCCTCCTAGGACATAGGCCATCTACAAGAGACCTCCAGGCATCTCTATCCTGGGCCAGTTTCTCCAGGATCTTCCATTCAAGGCCAATTCTCTTGATGTCTGTCTCCAATTCTCGGCGCCAAATAGTTCTTGGAGGCCTCTATCCGTTTACCCTGTGGGTTTCATTTCAGGGCTTGCCTTCTTGTAGTAGAAACAGGTTTTCTTAGTGTATGACCGATCCACCTCCAACGCTCATGAAGAATCTCTTCATAAATTGTCTTCTGTTTTTGTCGACTGCCACAAATCCTTCTTAGACAATTGTTGATAAAGAACTGAATTCTGGTCATGTTTACGGTTCGAATTACGGACACTTCGACCCCGGACGATTCAACCCCGGAAGGTTCGACACTGCCAGTTCGACCACAGGACGTTTCGTCCCCAGGACGTTTCGACCCCGGACAGTTCGACCACAGGACGTTTCGACCACAGGGTTTTCGACCCGGACGTTTCGACCCCTTTGTATCTACAACGTAGAATTCCTTTTTAGATATACTTTTTAAAATTAAATTTTGGTATAATAATAAATTCAACATAATTTTATTATGCATTAAACATTAAATACAGTTTGAAATAGTTATTTATAACGTTAATTTACGATGATTTGAAAAAGTATATACACGAATAATCAGTCAACATTCAGCGTACATTCATGATTGTGATAAATGCGCCATTCCTCTCTAGTCATTCCAAACCTATTTAACTCCACCCCAACCCCGATCCGATGTAAACGGGCAATAAAAAGGCAAAGGTCAGATGGTCCTTTCTAAATGTGCCTACATTTCTCGCTGCCTCCCCCACCCCCACTCACTTTATTTACCTTTCCCATAACCCTAGCGTGCTGTGGTGGTCACTCAGTCTACCCATTGTAACATGTCATTACGGAAAAAAATGTAAATAACAATGGCTTTACGTTGAGACTGGTCATACGGACTCAGCAGCTTGAATGTTATTGGCTCCTACACGGCGGCATTAACTATTGAAATTTGTTTACTTTAAAATACTGACAACTTTGTACGTCTTATTCAAATCAGTATTTCTGCGAGGGAGGTTTTCACGTGTTGAGGAGCACAAAAGGAAGGGTGGGGTTTTGTAATGGTTCGGGCGCCTGCGATGTGTATTGTTCAGCATGTCGACACATTAAAAAAAAAACACACAGACAAAAACAAGAAAAAAAAAAACATAAAAAAACTTTCATTTATTTCTGTTATCACACTGAAAATCTTTGAACAAATTAAATACCTCCATTTTTAAAACCCAATATAACTTATGTCCTTTTAAGTGTGTTTTTCAATTCATCATAAATTAAACGTTGCCAATAACTATTTCAAACTGTTTTTAATTTTCAACGCATAATAATATTATGTTGAATTATTTTTAGACCAAAAATTAATTTCAAAAAATATATTTAAAAAAATATCTACGGTGCAGATACGAAGGGGTCGAAACGTCTGGGGTCGAAACGCCATGTGGTCGTAATGTCCTGTGGTCGAACTATCCGGGGTCGAATCGCCCGGGGTCGAAACGTCCTGTGGTCGAACTGGCAGGGTCAAACCGTGTTGGGTCGAAGTGTCCGACCACCTTACGGCTCATAGTAGTCTACTCAAATTTATATTATGTAGACCGTACTGAGACATAATGACCAACTATAAGTTGTTAACAGCCAAAAATAATCAATGATTTTGTTAATTATTTATTCCATTTTCTGAATTGTGCTAGGGCTAGAGTCCTTATAGTCTTGATATTCATATACATAGTAAAATATATAATATCCTTAATTCTTAGAACTATATAACTTATTTAATATATTTTACTTAGTAAGAATTTCATATAATATGTAAATTTTGTAATCCAACGAAAACATAAGAATAATGATAGAGGAACTATTGTTTTATTGAAAGCTTGTATTTCCAAAGACTTTTCCCTTCTAAGTGGACAAAAACCAGTTTATTCTTCTCTTTTTCAAGGTAACATGAGAAATGCGCTTGATTTTAATATAAGTGTATATATGTATATANAACACTGTCGTCTTAAAAAGCAGTGCAATATTCCAATGCTATTTATCTTTGACCATTACAAAAGGTTTTTTTTTAGTGGGGGGGGGGGGGTAATCTAAATAATAATTTCTTAATTTCTAAATTTCTAAATAAAATGTGATAGAAAGGATACATTATTTTAATGTTCTGAAAAAAATATTTTAAATATATTAGCTTTCATATCTAGTTGGTTCTTAACCTTATCCATAGGCTGTCATGGCAAATATTATTCAAAGTTAGGCTTTTAAAAAAAAGGAATTAATTATAGTATTTATTCAATCCGATTGTGCATATTTTTCATTTTTTCATTAAGAAATGCGTTGAATAATGTGTTCATTAATGAAACATTATTTTAAAAATGGGGTGTCCAAACTTTTTGCCAAGAGGCACGTATTCTATGAAGCAAAACTGTCATGCGGTGGTTGGTTAAGATAAAACACAAATGGCAAATGATTTCAACAAATGCATGACTGAATTCAAAGATAGTTTCCGTTCTTGAAGCGATATATAATTTTTCTGAAATCTTCCTAACATTGTGTCCAAGAACTTCAAGTAAAATAGCGACTACGATTTGTTCAAATTCCGTCCGAACTCATTCTGCTTCAAGTCTACTGTCACGCGGCTGATTTTTTGTCAGTTCCCAATTCTTCCAGTGCTGAAATATTCTCATTGTTGGGCATCATGTCGGGCTGACCGTCTTGTGTCAGATAAGCCTTTGTTAACAGGTATCCCTTTCAGATATTTTGATGTATCTGCCAACGAAGAGTAGATGCAACAAGCCATGTACAAAGATTTTGCAGAAGACTAAATAATCTGTGCGAAGCTGGACAAACTTCTGCTGCACTTTTCCCAACTAAATTAAGGGAATGAGCTTTGCACAGCACATAATGAGCAACACTACACTTCTCAGGAAGGATGATAATCTGGATTCCGTTATACTTCCCAATCATATTTACAGCATTGTCGCATGACTGTTCATGGTATCTTAACTTTGAATGTCATTTTGTTAAAAATAGAAGTAGTGAAATTTCTGATCAATTACGGGAATACATTGATATGAATTTAATGAATGTCTCAACAGGGCCAGATTGTGTGACATATCAGATGATCAATTATAACTGGTCCACTTGATGAATCTCTCAACAAGGCCAGATTGTGTGACATATCAGATGATCAATGATAACTGGTCCACTTGATGAATCTCTCAACAGGGCCAGATTGTGGAACATATCGTTTGATCAATGTTAACTGGTCCACATGCATAGTATGTGGCGTTGAGTCTACAGATATCGAGAAGTATTTGCAGATTTTATTTCATCAACAAAAGCAGTCGATGCCTTTTGACCGATCTGTTCAATAAACACTTGACAGATAGTTAAGGAAATATAAGTCGTGCGTCCACGTCTGTTACCTCCATGTTGGCAGATATGCTCAACAAGAAATGTGTACAAACTGACTCAGTAGTTTCAATATTCCAAGGCAGTTACCATTGCTCGGTGAGCCTAACAGTTCATTCTTGCCATGGAATACAAATAAATTGTATGACGTTAACTATCCTTATAAGAAATTTTTTTATATACTGGATTTCACTTTTAAATTGCTTTTAAATCTTTTAAATTTAAAGATTAGAGTTGATTTGAATTGATAATTTACGACTATATACTTAGTGCAGCCATTGCATCAAGATGTTGCTTAGAGCTTTCATGACTAAATAGCATTTCACGAGCATTTTCCAATCATTGAAGCCAGTAGTAAGCTCGCTCACTGTCGGTGACATCAATTTGCATTCAAAGCAAAACACAACCGCTATATATAGTTTTTGAATAGCGTAACCAATTTCTGCCAAACCGCTCTTCTGTTCACGGTACACTTCTGTATAGAAGGAGCGTCTGTTTAGATAAGATAAGAGAACATGTGTAAACAATGTTTAAGTACAATAAACACGTTGTGTCTCCTTCTCCAACTGTATACATGATTCTTTGAAGCCGTCATCCTCATGTTTTTCTCAGTTAGTCTTTCTCTTTACTGCGTATTAGTTTTTAGATATTATTACATACAATGACGATTTCTGGTGTTTCACACTATTCGACATTTTCTCGTGATAAATAGAAGAGATTAAGTTAATTTATTTATGATAATTTCAGGGATTCATGCATAAATTGGCCCACCTTTATTATACAACATAATAAGTTTGGGGAGCAATTAAATCTTTGGGGGCACCTGGCTTTAGCCCGTTCGCCCTCCCCCTTAATCCGTCATAGTATTCAGCAATCAAGTTGTTTTTCAGTAAAGTGTGGACATTAATTTAAGAGTTATAGCTTTTTTTTAAAATTATTATTATTTATTTTATTTTTTTTACCCATAAGGAGTTTTGATGCCATTGTACAATAATGAGTAATTAAATTCCTTATATATAAGGGTTTATGTAAAATTTCTAATGCCCAAGCTATGACATTCATGTACAAGAAGGAATTTTTCCAACAGAAGAATTTATGTATGAATTATTAAAAAGGATGCGGTAATCAGCTGTCATTTTAAAAAGGCAAGCAAAACTTTTTACCTGCTAGGCTCTTAGGTTGTTAAACCTTGTTAAGTTGTATGTCGCTGGTGGTTCGTGAGCTATGCCCTTGTCTAGTTGAGTTTCATTAGTAACGTGTTTGTTGGTCCCTATTCTATATAGTAGTGTGTCACTAGTGAATTGTTAGTTATTGTTGGTCCCTTGTATAGTCGTGTCACTAGTGAATTGTTAGTTATTGTTGGTCCCTAGTCTAGTAGTGTGTCACTAGTGAATTGTTAGTTATTGTTGGTCCCTAGTCTAGTAGTATTTCACTAGTGAATTGTTAGTTATTGTTGGTCCCTTGTCTAGTAAGTGTGTCACTAGTGAATTGTTAGTTATTGTTGGTCCCTAGTCTAGTAAGTGTGTCACTAGTGAATTGTTAGTTATTGTTGGTCCCTAGTCTAGTAGTGTGTCACTAGTGAATTGTTAGTTATTGTTGGTCCCTAGTCTAGTAGTGTGTCACTAGTGAATTCTTTGTTGGTCCCTTGTCTAGTAAGTGTGTCAATCGTGAATTCTTTGTTGGTCCCATGCCCATGTCTAGTGTGTCACTAGTGAATTCTTTGTTGGTCCCTTGACTAGTAGTGTGTCACTAGTGATGTCTAATGATACCAGTAATGATATTTTATGTTAGTCACTCACTTTTCTCCTTTAGAGAATTTAAGCAGCTGTTGAATAAAAGACTTATTTTTGTTATTTTTTCAACATTTTGTTTTTAGATTCAGTCAACATTAATCATTAGTTTTTCCCAATGATAATGTATAAACTTTGGGAGAATTTCTTACACGCGTTAAAATTTGGGTTATTGAGACATATGAACATGACGGACGAGAAGTCCAGAAGATTTAGCATACAGTCAATATGAGTTAATTATAATTTATTTACTAAATACTTTTGGTAAAACTTGTGTTTATTTGGGCTGAAACATTATATTTTCAGGCTAGATGATGTGTGGAACGTTAATTGTCAGCTAAGATAATGTGTAGCGCATTGTGTATACAAAAGTTTTTCTTTTAAGTTAATTTATGAATTATCATATAGATTATTGTTATCAGGCACATGCTTGTCTTCTGGGGAAATAATTATTTAAGTTGAAAATGCATATATTTCATAAGAGTATCACCACTCACCACTCACTTGGTACACATCACCATTCACTTGGTGCACATTACCACTCACTTGGTACACATCACCACTCACTTGGTACATATCACCATTCACTTGGTGCACATCACCACTCACTTGGTACACATCACAACTCACTTAGTACACATCACCATTCACTTTGTACACATCACCACTCACTTGGTGCACATCACCACTCACTTGGTACACATCACCACTCACTTGGTGCACATCACCACTCACTTGGTACACATCACCACTCACATGATACACATCACCATTCACATGGTACAAATCACCATTCACTTGGTGCACATCCCCACTCACTTGGTACACATCACCACTCACTTGGTACACATCACCACTCACTTGGTAAACATCACCACTCACTTGGTACACATCACCACTAACTTGGTACACATCACCATTCACTTGGTGCACATCACCACTCACTTGGTACACATCACCATTCACTTGGTACACATCACCATTCACTTGTTGCACATCACCACTCACTTGGTACACATCACCACTCACTTGGTACATATCACCATTCACTTGGTGCACATCACCACTCACTTGGTACACGTCAACACTCACTTAGTACACATCACCATTCACTTGGTGCACATCACCACTCACTTGGTACACATCACCAGTCAATTGGTACACATCACCATTCACTTGGTGCACATCACCACTCACTTGGTGCACATCACCACTCACTTCGTACACATCACTAATCATATGGTGCACATCACAACTCACTTGGTGCACATCACCATTCACTTAGTGCACATCACCACCCACTTGGTAAACATCACCACTCACTTGGTACACTTCACCACTCTCTTGGTACACATCACCACTCACTTGGCACACATCACCACTTACTTGGTACACATCACCACTCACTTGGTACACATCGCCACTTACTTGGTACACATCGCCACTCACTTGGTACGCATCACCACTCACTTGGTACACATCACTTCTAAGACGGTACACATCACCAATCACTTGCTACACATGACCACTCAGATGGTACACATATTTGTCAATGAACAAAAAAGGGATTGTATAAATGGCTTCAAGTGTTAACCGGATATCCGACATGCTGGATACCTGGACCGGATATCGTGATTTCCGCCACTATACGCATTCACCAAAGATTATGACACATCCTGTAAAGATCAGAATATGAATTGTGATTTGATTTGCAAACTTAAAAATAGAAATTGTGCTTGTCTCACGTGTTATATCTTATTCAGTCTTATAATTTAGTACACATCACCAGTTACTTTGTACACATCACCACTCACTTGGTACACATCACCATGCACTCACTTCGTACACATCACCATTCACTTGGTGCACATCACCACTCACATGATACACATCACCATTCACATGGTACACATCACCATTCACTTGGTGCACATCACCACTCACTTGGTACACATTACTACTCACTTGGTACACATCACCACTCACTTGGTGCACATCACCACTCACTTGGTACACATCACCACTCACCTGGTACACATCGCCACTCACTTGGTACACATCAAGACTCACTTGGTGCACATCACCACTCACTTGGTGCACATCACCACTCACTTGGTACACATCACTACTCACATGGTACACATCACCATTCACATGGCACACATCACCATTCACATGGTACACATCACCACTCACATGGTACACATCACCCCTCACTTGGTTCACATCACCTCTTAGACGGTACACATCACTTCTAAGACGGTACACATCACCACTCACATGGTACACATCAACACTCACTTGGTTCACATCACCACTCACTTGGTACACATCACCACTCACTTGGTTCACATCACCACTCACTTGGTTCACATCACCACTCACTTGGTACACATCACCACTAACTTGGTACACATCACAACTCACTTGGTACACACCACCACTCACTTGGTACACATCACCACTCACTTGGTACACATCACCATGCACTCACTTCGTACACATCACCATTCACTTGGTGCACATCACCACTCACATGATACACATCACCATTCACATGGTACACATCACCATTCACATGGTGCACATCACCACTCACTTGGTACACATTACCACTCACTTGGTAAGCATCACCACTCACTTGGTGCACATCACCACTCACTTGGTACACATCACCACTCACTTGGTACACATCGCCACTCACTTGGTACACATCACCATTCACTTGGTGCACATCACCACTCACTTGGTACACTTCACCATTCACATGATACACATCACCATTCACATGGTACACATCACCATTCATTTGATGAATATATTAAAAAAATTTCTTATAAGGATAGTTAGCGTCATACAATTTATTTGTATTCCATGGCAAGAATGAACTGTTAGGCTCACCGAGCAATGGTAACTGCCTTGGAATATTGAAACTACTGAGTCAGTTTGTACACATTTCTTGTTGAGCATATCTGCCAACATGGAGGTAACAGACGTGGACGCACGACTTATATTTCCTTAACTATCTGTCAAGTGTTTATTGAACAGATCAGAATATGAATTGTGATTTGATTTGCAAACTTTAAAATAAAAATTGTGCTTGTCTCGCGTATTATATCTTATTCAGTCTTATAATTTTACAACTCTAATCTATTGTGACTATAACAATTATACAAAATGAGTTAAAACAAATTAAATTATACATCAAATTAATATTATATAACAAAATAAACAAATTAACAAGCGTTAATCATGAAAGTATTCAAATCCGTGAAAATTATAGTGAAACAATCTTATCTTATCTGTTACAGACGCTCATTCTATACAGAAGATGTTTTCGTTCTTCATTTATCTGTGGTTTGTGTCTAGTCCTGCACTTTTATTATACTTTTAAATGATGATAAAGTGCTGGCTTTCCTGGTTTCCTCATGCAACCTATTTTACGCACGAAGACAAGACAAGACAAAGAGGCTTTGTACAGTCACAGATACAAGTGACAAGACAAAGAGTCTTTGTACAGTCACAGATACAAGTGACAAGACAAAGAGTCTTTGTACAGTCACAGATACAAGTGACAAGACAAAGAATCTTTGTACAGTCACAGATACAAGTGACAAGACAAAGAATCTTTGTACAGTCACAGATACAAAGGGGCAAGACAAAGAATCTTTGTACAGTCACAGATACAAGTGACAAGACAAAGAATCTTTGTACAGTCACAGATACAAGTAATAAGACAAAGAGTCTTTGTACAGTCACAGCTACAAGTAACAAGACAAAGAATCTTTGTACAGTCACAGCTACAAGTAATAAGACAAAGAGTCTTTGTACAGTCACAGATACAAGTAACAAGACAAAGAGTCTATGTACAGTCACAGATACAAGTAACAAGACAAAGAGTCTATGTACAGTCACAGATAGAAGTAACAAGACAAAGAGTCTTTGTACAGTCACAG
>MUZC01004635.1:92625-104151 GCA_002072015.1 Radix auricularia | reverse complement strand
TTATGGGTTATCATGTGTTTGTCTGGCCGTCCATAAGCTACACATACTTTTCTTCTGGCCGTCCATCAAATTTGCAACACTCTTAAAGACGACGAGACACTGTAGCGCTAAGATGGCAGAACAGAGGGGGGATGGGTGGACAATAACAGCACTGACGCTCCCGACCCCCTCACTCCTGAGCTTTCGCATCAAAGTGAATGGTGAGGGGGGAGCACCAGTGCAATACGGGGCTATCTGAGAGCTCTATACCACAAGTCAACGTGGACACTAGTGCCAAACCGGCAATTTTCTGTCCATTCACTGACTCTCAGATGCGGCTGATTATCATTGTTAAAAGTAGAAAACCCTTGATTGTTTAATTGCTTAGGCTTGAGGGAAACAAGAACTTTCCTAATTAATGTTGTTGTTTTTTTTTTTTTAACGAAGTGCAATAATTCCATCTAAACCTTGTGGCATTGTATCAGTGGTTTCACATGGACGATAAAATTTGAAAATGAACATGTGACAACGCAGATATGCTCAAGACAATAGTATCATGTCCATAGTATCAAGATAATAGTATTAAGACAATATCAAGAAAATAGTATCAAGTTAATTATATCAAGACAGTGATATCAAGACAATAGTATCAGTGGCTAAGCTAGACTTTTTTCCTCCCGGAGCGGTCTCCAATTTGCCGCCCTTTTTAGAGGCCATCCATAAATGACGTCAAACGTTGAGGTGGGGGATTACCACATTTGTGACAAGGGCAGAATGTTTAAATATGATGTCACATAAAAAACGCGCAACTTTAAATAAAAGCTCCACTTCAATATTTGACTACTGACACTTCTTATTATTTAATGACGTTTTACATGGCTTCACGCGTGTGACGATATTATAGTGCAGCCTTACACTAAAGACATACTCAAATGACAAAAGAAATGATTTAAAACATGCTCATTTTCACATAAAAAATATGGCTTAATGGGGGCGTGGCCAAATTTTGTGACGTCATATGTGTCACGTGAGACATTGGCGATGAAAGGAATGCGGTGGTGTGTCAGGGTTGAATGAAGGCCAATGGCCAGTCGGTATGGTGTGTTAACAAGAAGAGAGAGAACACGAGACTTGAGCGAGTGAGTTGGGAGGGTGAAGAGTGCACGCACGATTGGAGCTGCAGACTTAGACATTAGAAGTGAGAAGTTGAGAGACAGAGATGAAGCTAGTGGAAGTAAAAGGAACATTGTTGCATATTGTAAAATAAGTGTACATATTCGTTATTGCATTATTAAAGAACATTTTTCCTAAAGTCTATTAATGAAGTGAATTATTGTGTGAAAGCGAATACTGTGAGACAAGTCCACACAGAAACGCAAATTAGGTCAATCACGAGAAAGTGAGAAAACGGGACCTCGGCCGTGATATAAGATCGTATCAGAAGCGGCCATCCTGTGACAATGTTATGGAAAAACGGATTTAAGTTTTTATGACGAGGGGTAGGGGGTAAAAGATCAGCAAAAATAGCGTGGTCATTTATGGCTGACCCCTTAAGTCAATCATATGATGGATTTTTAAATTATATTAACTTGTCGTGTCTGAGTCACGGCGACCGACCGACCGACCGTGCGACCTTGCCGAAAAAACTTTGGATAGATTTTTAACCCACTTTTTCGTAAACAGGCAAGCTGAAATTTTGCAGGAAGACACATGCCAATGATAAAAATGATGTATCAAAATTTCAAATCGATCGAATGGATAGTAATTGATTTATTGAAATTTTAAATTATTTTATTTATCTCTTTATATCATGTTAATTTTTTGAGATAGAGTGTTGTGGTGCGTAATATGTTCAACAACCTTTCATGTCGCTCAATAAGGTGCGCATTACGTTGACATTATTTTTTTAAAATATATTCACGATCGGTGCGCATTATATTAAACACGTTTTACAAGACATAACTAGAATTTTGTATCCTTCGAATTGTTTTGCCTGCGTATTATAATGAACATCCTTATAGTTATGACTCGTATATATGAGGGATTTATAGTGAAATACTTGTTTTTTTTTTAACGGGTTTTTAAAAATTATAAATTAATAAACATTAAGATAACAGTATTTAAGACAATGATAATAAGACTATGGTATCACGCATGAGGCATATTTCATTACTGCAACAGCGACATGACTTAATTATGAGCTATTGAAATGAGCTATGGTAAATTACATAAAATTATCTCAACTGTTAACTTTATCATACAACCTCATGCAGGGTTGCCAACCGTCCGTAAATTTACGGACAGTCCGAAAAGATTTGTCGTACTATTGCCTGTCTGTAAAATTCCGTACAAAAAGTAAGACGTCCTTAAAAACTTAACAAAACTTGGAATCTCAACGTTTTAAAAAAAATCAATAAATCCTGTTTATGATATTTATTTGCCTGATTTAAGTTTTAATTTTTAAATTGTTTAATAGAATCGCGCGCTCTATTAATAAACTGTAAGAGCTTTCTGGACAGCAAGGCTTGCGTGGCGACACGCAAAGTGGCAAGATGGACTTCTTTAGTCAGATCGTTAGTCGTTACGTCACAATTACGCATAAAGTATGACGACATAAATGTAAAAATATTGTGTTTTTTTTTTTTTTTTAATGGCAGAGAAAATGATTACAAGCGAAAACGATAGGCGAAGTGAAAACTGTATAATAAAAAAAAATCATGTTAAGCCTGGTCCCTATTAGAACTCAGGACGTGTTAGCGCATTTTCGTATTATGTATCAGTACTTATGTTAGATATCAGCATTATGTAGTTATCAGTAATTGTGTTTAGATTTTAGACATATTTTTATGAATTTTCTTGTGTAATGAATATACCGGACATTTTTTTAATTTAAAAGTCATTTCTTTACATTTTAAAATTTTTTATTTTCTCTTTAATATAACTACAAGTCACCACAAATGATGAAGTAAAACTCTCTAAACTTTTACACATATTTTAATGACGTCAACTAAAAAAAACAGTAATTAATTCTTTTGCACGATTTCACACCACTCTTGAATGCTTGAAAAACTATGTATTCGACTTCCGGCAATGGCGCCCGTTCCTTGTGCCAGTGTTAACTCTCGATTCGCAAAGTTTTTTGGTAGTTTTAACGGGGTTTTTTAACGGATCGAGTAACTGAGTGTTGATGCACCAATGGCAGGTCAGGACATACAAAAAACATATATACATCATGGGTCTAGGACTTATGGATCCTGTGATCATGGTGATGACAGACAGACGGACAAAACGGGGGCAATAGCGATTTCGACATCTCGAAAATGCGCTAAAAAAAGGCGGACAAAATTATTGTTTAAAAAGAACTAAAGTGAACAGAAAATCCCATTTTCAACCTACATTGATTACAAACGGCAAATTTAAGGACTGGACATCAACGGATAATGATTCCAAATATAACGTTTAATTTGCGTGCTGTAGAAAGATATTTAGCGTTGCATCTTTTGGTGTGCGAGACGTTCGCAGCCACGGTAGAAGCGCAAAACATATTCAGGCAATGTCAACAAGGAAATTAGCTGGTGTTCTAGCAGGCGTTATTAAACAACAACTTCTTTCGCACAATGACCACTTGGTGAAATATCTCAACGTCAATTGTCAACAAAATGAATTCAAAACTGTAACATGTTATGAATGTACAGAATATATATAAAATGATACAAGATGAAACTTCAATGTTCACTTGTCAGAGACATAAAATCCCAACCTTGTCTCTCTCAATATCTAGTGCATTCTCGTCCATCCTCTCTCACTTCCGTCACGTGACCTCTTCTCAATCTCGCAATTTCTCACGTGACATGGTGGAATGTTGCAGTTCTTGACTAAGGATTTAAAACCATCTCCTGTAACTGCTCACAACAAACAGGTAACAGAATATGAATTAAAATTTGCAAATTTTGACGCAAGAAAAAACTTGCCACTAAATTTAATGATTAATGGACGACATCTCGGAAAATGTTGCAGATTGGTTTCCTGATTCAAGAATCAGTTCTAAGAGAATAAAGGGATCTACGATGATTAAAAATGTTATTGCCACATCTGACATAAGCTGACACTGGCCCTGTCTGACATAATAAACTCGCCCCGTCTGACATAATAAACTCGCCCGTCTGACATAATACACTCACCCCATCTGACATAATACACTTGCCCAGTATGACATAATACACTCACCGTGTCTGAGATGTATCTGATGTCAGCGAGTACAGAATCGATTTGCTTGAGTGATAACATAGGAGTGAGGACAACGACCAATTAACACTGAAACAATGTGTTTTGACGTCCTAGTTTTCATGGCTTGCTCCAAAGCAACTAATAGGCGTCACATATATTAGGGAACGAAAGATGGGTTGCTGGTCCGCACCAGGGGTGAGGACTTCCTAAAGAAAGATGGGTTGTTGGTCCGCACCAGGTAAGAGGACTTCCTAAGAAAGATGGGTTGTTGGTCCGCAACAGGTGAGAGGACTTCCTAAAGAAAGATGGGTTGTTGGTCCGCACCAGGTAAGAGGACTTCCTAAAGAAAGTTGGGTTGTTGGTCCGCACCAGGTGAGAGGACTTCCTAAAGAAAGTTGGGTTGTTGGTCCGCACCAGGTAAGAGGACTTCCTAAAGAAAGTTGGGTTTGGGTTGTTGGTCCGCACCAGGTAAGAGGACTTCCTAAAGAAAGTTGGGTTGTTGGTCCGCACCAGGTAAGAGGACTTCCTAAAGATAATATAGAGCAGGGGTCGGGAAACTTTTTGTCTGAAAAAGACACGAACATCACATATTTTGAAAATTAATTCTGTGAGTTAAAATAAACTTTTCTTCTTTTATAATCGAACATTTGTCTTGGAGCAAGATGCAGCCATCAATAGAGCCACATATTACTCGCAAGCCATGGTTTCCCGACCCCTGATGTAGGGGATGAGTGGACATTTTTCTAAACCACAGTAGTTTGGGTGGGGGGGGGATAAAAAAGAAAAATGTCCCACCCAGATGGAATAAATTCTATCTGTCTGACAGCTGCCCTATTCCTGTTATATAATGTCACTGTTTGTCATAGAGGACATATTCTTGCTATCTCACTGGTGATGTTACATGGGCATTGAAACATTTATATATTTTCTGAAACTGTCAGTGCCAACACATAACCAAAATACAAGACTACGTTAAGTTCAACTGAATACATCCTGAGCATCAGTCTAGCGTGGGTATTTACGAGGTGGAGAAGCCAAATTTGCCGCCCCCCCCCCTCGAAAAAATATGTTATTGCTACAAAGTAAATATAGTCTTTGTTAAAGAACAAAATACATTTTAATGTTATAAATGTAAAGAAAAGCTTCATTTCTTTAATATAATTGAAGTTTTATGTTTTTCCTCATTGCACAACCTTTCATGTATTCATGTTTTCAATCATGCCATGCTCAATAGCCAAAATAGCTACAGATTAGATAATATTGATGTATTCCTAATTTGTGAAATTAATTTTTTATTAATTAAATTTTAGAAAAGCTATTTAACACCTAGCATTATTTAAAACAGTTGAATTTTTAATTTTTAAATATTTTTTTTTAAGTTGGAGGGCAATTTGTAGTAATATTTAAGGTATGGGAGATATTTTGCATGGTAACATCTAGTCTCAATATCTTAATAAACTTGGATAAATTAACTAATTTTTAATTCATTAATTCCTTTTTTTTTTTACCTTTGGTTTTAATATATTCCTTGCTTGACAATGACACGCGATATATTTTCAATACTCAAACTTGAAAACAAAGTTTCTATTTTCGATATAACTGCCAAAAACTCACACGTATTTCTACGGCAATCTCATTTTATGAAGAATACAACTTTCTTCCCAACTGTTTTTCGTCAAAGCCTGGATTTATATTCGCCTGGACCCCCACACATTCGTTCGTTCGTTCTTTTATTACAAGATTTATTTAACAGGATCAGGTCTCCAGATAAAATTTTATCAAATGTCAAAGCAGCCTTAAGTATCTCTGTTTGAAGCCTCTGCTAAGTATTTGTAGCACTATACTTTACTTTTTTGTAAATAATTTCGACCATCTTTGACATAATTATTAGAAAATGAAAAGTTCTTGTGCCTATTTGTGTGTTTAGATTTTTGCCTGCATCTATCAATTCTTCTATATACAGTTTTGAATATAACATCAGAATGGATCCATGGTATATTCACAATCCTGTATCCTGAATTCTGTGAATTTCTTGCTTGTAGAAGCAATTAGACATTTCAAACTATGTAAGGGTATGGAAAAGAATGCGTAACAACGTTCTAGTGTACTAAAACAGAGAATTCCGTTCAATTGTATTATCATGCAAACAAGTTAGGTTAAATCAACTTTTTGAAAGATATTTTACACATAGACATTTAAATGATTGCGTTTTTCTTGGACTTCTGTATACTTTCCAGTCATTAAAAAGTATTAAAACACGTTGGACCTTAGGAATCCATTATTTTTTTGATAATCTTTTTTTTTTTTTTAAATCATTTCATAATTTCAAAATAAGTTCCAATTTTACTTTAATAAAATCTTTGAAAGATTTTACAACTACAACGTCTACTTTTTGATGCCGAATCCTATATAATAAAAGGCAATTTTCAGTCCGTTATCGATAGCGATAGATCCCCCAAACACCTACAGACTCCCACAGCCAATCAGAAAAAAAAAAAATCTCATTTAAATATTGAACAACTTTACGCGGACGTTCAAGGCGAATTATTTTTCGTGCAATATTTTTTTTTCAAGACCTAATTTTGAGCGTTGGGATTTTTTAGTCATTTTTTAAAAAAATGTGTTATTTATTATAACTATAATGAATAGTATTTTTGAGGTCATGCACATTACGGCCGGTCGAGACGGCTATTGGAGGGATGTACAACATGGCACCGAAACGACGGCGGAACGCCCTTGAGCTGGCTTTGCTGCTCGTCTTTACATATCTCACTACTGGACTTGTCTGATTCTTATGTGAAATAAATGAAGAGCTATCGAATACAATAGTACGATATTTGGTATCTTATTCCCGAATAAAAATTGCTATGACCTCAGTTTAAATTTGAGATTACATGTTTGTTTTTAATTTAAGCGATGTTCTTGGAGTGCTCGGTTGTACTTTGCAATCAAAAGCATCGGCTTCAGAATGTTGTCTTAATTTGTAACAGTGTTGTACTCTCTATGACCGCATGGCTTTTTTTTTTTTTTTTTTTTATTGATTTCTGATCCTTTCCAAAAGCGAAAAACTTTGGTAATATTGAGAACTTGTTCATGAATAGCTATTTTTGCATTTACATGGGCCAAATTTCAATTCCATTGAATAAGATTTTTTTATTCATAATTTTTTTTATTTGTTCCACAAAACAAAGACATTAAAATTAAAATAATGATGCTTTAAAAAGATAAACCATATAAATTTAAGTACGATAACAATTTGTTCCACTATAGTTCACCTTTGTTAAATCAACTATATGTAAACCATCACATAATTGTCATGTTTGTACACTGCTACAGCCCCTTTGTTTTTCAGCTCAGTAGCATTAGTATTAGAAGTCTGCAGAGTAATCGGAGAGTAGGAGTTTAAAACTTCGGCATTAGAAACGTTCACGTATTTTAGTATTGTTTCTTGATTTTTAACTTTGAAAAAAATCTTGGCTTTCTTTTCTTTTATTCAAATGTATTATAACGTTATATATTTCTAAAAGCTAATTAACAAAGAGGAAGTAGCCGAAGCCCCCACCCCCATTTCCAAACAATGTGACGCTAGGAGAATTCGATTGACTCATGTTTCAAATTGATAGGGCACAGTAAGATTTGTTTTTACCACAGGAGCGGCTGTTAAATGTTAAGAATCGATCAAGTTGAAATGATAAGTCCTTTATTTCTTTTATCAATTTTTTTATGTGGCTTTTCTTTTGTTTCGATTGAAAAAGCTCCACTTCTTTATAAAAATGTTCATTGTTAGAAACAATATAAAAACTTCTAGGAATTGGCCACCCCTGGAAAAGTGCCACCTGGGACATTTTCCCCCCTCCGCTACGCCTCTGAGCTTGAGACAAGTAACGATATTTGCTACAAGAATTGATTCTGCAAATGCAATACGCATATGGGGTAATTAATGATTCGTCTAATTTTCCGGACAACTATTATCGAATGCGCTAATAGGCACGTATTATTATTTATTATTTTCTGTGTCTGTTTGTGTTACTATTAATTTGAAATAGATGTGAGTTTTGAACCAGCACAAACATTAAAAACTTAATGCTTAAGAAACAATATAGATCTATATGCGATTGAAAATAACAACCTATATTTAAATGAAAATATACATATAAATAATACAATTAAATCTTATCTTATCTTGTCTGTTACAGACGCTACTTCTATACAAAAGATTATTGCTCCCTACGCTTATCTATTGTTTGTGTTTAATCCTGCATTCTTATTAGAGTTTCTAATTTTGATACAGTGTTGGCTTTCCTGGTTTCTTCAGGCAACCCATTCCACGCCCGAAATCCGGACGGGAAGAAAGAAAACGTGTATGTGTCAGTGCTGCCAGCGACAATTTTAGGAAAAACCTAGCCAACACGTCAAAATAAACCTAGATCAGAAGGAAAAAAAGAGAGAAAAACCTAGGCATGCTAAAAATAAACAAAAATGACGTCACAAAGCTCCCCACCCCACCCCATCCCCTTATTTCAAACAGAGCATGTCTCAAATAATTTTTATTGTCAAGTATTATTCAAGTATGTATTCAGTGTAAGTGTAATGGTGCAATCCAATAGCGTAAAGGGTGTGAGGCCATTTAAAACGTCACTAAATAGTTAGGAATCAAATATTAAAGTGGAGCTTTCATTTAAAGTTGCGCATTTTTTTAAAGTGACGTCACAGTTCTTAAACAGCCCCCTCTCCCTTGTCACAAATCTCACAAAAGTATGACTACATTCCATCCTTCCCCAAAATCGTTTTGGCATTGGCATTTATTAATATATTCTACATAACTATTTGTAAATTTTACTTACATTTGAATTTATTTATCACTTATTAAGTTTAAGTTTATGTAATTATCTTTATAAATCCTTTGGCAATCTTATCAGCATTTTTTGGAATAGTTCACTATGACTATCTGAGTATTGTATTAGATTATCTTTAGCCTACACTCAATACCACATATACTTAAGAGTTTTTTGTCTCATCGCCGACAGAAGAAAATTTTAGAACCTCTAATAGTCTAATAAAATTGAATATTTTTGCTCAATCAAGTTGTTTTATCTTGTACCTATAAATTAGTGCGCGTAAGCATCATCGAACTGGTGCTCTACCAGAATTGTACAGACATATGGCGCCATCTTTCGAATTTAGTAGCATTGAGGCTCATTGAGCCATAGACATAGATTAGGATAGATATAATAATGGAACATCAAAGAGTGGCTAAAAATACTGTTGCTACATACTGCTTATTTTTATTTTTGAAAAAATCGAATTATTTAGAATATTTTTGCATATATTAAATTACTTTGTTTCATACACACTGAATATTTACTATAAAAAAACAATTTAAAAAAAAACCTAGATTATGAATATTTTTGAAATAAAAAACCTAGAAACCTAGACGAGGTCAAAAAAACCTAGATCTACTGGCAGCACTGGTATGTGTTTGTTTACGCATACCGAATGAGAAATGTGTTTTTATCCTTATGTCTATCTGAGGGTCATATTAAGTTATCTTTGTGTTGTATTTCTAAATTAGAATTAATTGCTTTATGTATAATTACTATACTTTACTCTTAGTTCTTCTATACTCGAGTGTTTCAATATGCACTATATTTTGTCAGAGAGAAAAAAAAAACTGTATTTTAAATTAAATTTTTTATTAGATCCGACCTGCGCGCATACACTTCAGAATTACTCATAAATATTTCAATGAAAGGGAGGAAAGAACGGGCAAAAACTTCTCATTATGGTAGTTGTTTTGAAGCATTATTTCCTTTCCTTCCACGTAGGTTGGTGCGTTGCGCTAGTGTGGCGCGATGGAGGTGTGCACACTACGACAATATAATATATTTAGACTGCTTCTTGCTTGCTTTAGTTTCTTGTGATATAATATATAAGATTGTGAACATCTGATGTACATTACAATTCCTTTGTTATTGTCAACATCTGATGTACATTACAAACATCTGATGTACATTACAATTCATTTGTTCACGTCAACATATGGTGTACATTCATTAATATTCATTTGTTAGATGTACATGGCAATTTTTTTGTCAGTAATAGCTGCACCACACAACACCGGTGCAAATATATTTTATCAATTGCGTTGTTCTAGAGAAAATTATGTGACAGGATAAGAAATGAAAATTTCTTTGAAACTATTTTAAAATTTAATTGACAATACTGTAAGACATATTATTAACTTATATTACCAAGTAAAAAAACAACAACACATTTTTACAAACTGTAACTTACGATTACAAAAATTAAATTCAAATATATCATATTATAAATTTTAAATATTGCATTTATTTTTACTTATTCAAATTACAAACTTTAAAATTTATATATTAAAATTAATATTTATATTGATCGTTACCTCTGATAACAATTATAATACTTTTGAATCATGGTAGTTATTTAAATAAGTGGCATGCCACTTGACTTCGATCCCTACATTTAGGGATTCAATGAGAATAAAATGCAAATATGCAATGATGATCGTACCTATCGGATAACAACACTAAATTTGTTTTTAAAAAATTAAATCTATATTTTAAAACAATTTTTCGATTACTAATGTTTCATAAGATTGGTAACTTAAATGTAGAGAAAAAACAGAATAATTAAAATTGACTCACATAATGATAGAGACAATCATTCACTTTAATATCATTCTATTTATCACTCTAATATCATTCTATTTATCACTCTAATATCATTCTATTTATCACTCTAATATCATTCTATTTATCATTCTAATATCATTCAATTTATCATTCTAATATCATTCTATTTGTCATTCTAATATCATTCTATTTATAACTCTAATATCATTAAATTTATCACTCTAATATCATTCTATTTATCACTCTAATATCATTCTATTTATCATTCTAATATCATTCAATTTATCACTCTAATATCATTCTATTTATCATTTTAATATCATTCTATTTATCACTCTAATATCATTAAATTTATCACTCTAATATCATTCGATTTATCACTCTAATATCATTCTATTTATCACTCTAATATCATTCTATTTATCACTCTAATATCATTCTATTTATCACTCTGATATCATTCTATTTATCACGCTAATATCATTCTATTTATCACTCTAATATCATTAAATTTATCACTCTAATATCATTCTATTTATCACTCTAATATCATTCTATTTATCACTCTAATATCATTCTATTTATCACTCTAATATCATTCTATTTATCACCCCAACTTGACACCAGTCGAGAGTTCAGGTACCCAACTTGA
>MUZC01004635.1:46742-92618 GCA_002072015.1 Radix auricularia | reverse complement strand
CACTCTAATATCATTCTATTTATCACTCTAATATCATTCTATTTATCACTCTAATATCATTCTATTTATCACTCTAATATCATTCTATTTATCACTCTAATATCATTCTATTTATCACTCTAATATCATTCTATTTATCACTCTAATATCATTCTATTTATCACTCTAATATCATTCTATCTATCACTCTAATATCATTCTATTTATCACTCTGATATCATTCTATTTATCACTCTAATATCATTCTATCTATCACTCTAATATCATTCTATTTATCACTCTAATATCATTCTATTTATCACTCTAATATCATTCTATTTATCACTCTGATATCATTCTATTTATCACTCTAATATCATTCTATTTATCACTCTTATATCATTAAATTTATCACTCTAATATCATTCTATTTATCACTCTAATATCATTAAATTTATCACTCTGATATCATTCTATTTATCATTTTAATATCGTTATATTTATCACTCTAATATCATTCTATTTATCACTCTAATTTCATTCTATTTATCACTCTAATATCATTCTATTTATCATTAATACAATAAGGCCCAACATATGACACCCCTTATCATCTAGCAACAGTTTTAGATAACAATTGACGATTCCAACTGTTGATGAAGAACACATGTAAAGTTGCGCAGCCCACAACCATTTAAGATAAGTGATTATTATTTTCAAAATTGTAGGTTGACATGTAGTATAATTAACCGAACTTTTGACCAATGTTTTAAGCCTGTTGGCCGTTTGGGGTCATACGTCTCTACCACGTATGTACAAGGAAAATAGTGCAACAGACCTTGGTACAGTGGAAAATCTTCTACATATTGATACCATATTTAAACAACAAACTGATATCATTCTAAAAACATATTGATACCATTGGATGCAACATATTGGGACCCGCTGGCGAAGAACAAAATACGTGCAAAGCGGAAACGACTTTAGATTAATGACAACCTTGAAGTGGTTCCAGGACTACGTTCACTGAGCCGTGAAAAAGTGTCGGTCACTGATCCGTGACGAAGTGTCGGTCATTGAGCATCGCAGGATTCGAATAGTCCCGATTCAGTTACTGGTTCCAGCAAGACGCAAAATAAAAATAAAAATAATTACTTATTGTCGTATTTATTTCTTGTTTTTAAAAATGGGGGTTTCGTGATAATACCGGAAATGACCTTTAGTTTTGACCAGAGACTTAAGTGAGCGATTGACTCTTGATGGGAATAGTGACTTCAATATAAAATCTGTAAGGGAGCCAATAATGGGATATATATAACATGGTTCACAGACAAAAACGGCCCCTGACAAAACGGCCCCGACAAATTTGCCCCGACAAAACGGCCCCGGTCAAAACGTCCCCTGACATAACGGCCCCTGACAAAACGGCCCCGGACAAAACGGCCTCGGACAAAACGGCCCCGTTCAAAACGGCCCCTGGCGAAACGGCTTCAGACAAATCGGGGCCGTTTTGTCAGGGACCGTTTTGACGGGTCACTATATGACATAGTAAGATAAATGGTTGTTATCAGGTTACTAGGGGGGGGAGAAGAAAGGTAACAATTGGGAGAAAAAAGACTTAACTAAATTATAAGCGTGTTGACAAAAAGTCATTTTTATTTCACTAAAAATCCTCGGCACAAAAACGAAATATTTTGGTTTACAAATTCAATTTAGCAAAATTGTATTTCGTTTCTCCAACCCGCAGACAGTCTGTCAATATCCTGAAACATGTGGACCCTTCTTCCGCCACTCTTCCACACACACAACCACATTGATGGGTCTTGCAGGGCACGCCACACACAAAAATGGATTGATTTTATAGGGCCCATCATACACACACACACACACACACAAACACACACACACACACAGACAGACACACACACACACACAACCCCATAGCCATAGATTATAATTTAGAAATACAACACAAAGATAACTTATTACAACCACCAGATAGACATAAAAACACATTTCTTATTCCATATGCAGGAACAAACACATACAAGTTTTTTTTCTTTCCGTCCGGTAATCGGGCGTGGAATGGGTTGCCTGAAGAAACCAAGAAAGCCAACACTTTATCATCAATTAAAACTCTAGTGGGAATACAGGACAAAACACAAACCATAGAAATACGTAGGCGGCAATAATCTTCTGTATAGAAGGAGCATCTGTAACATATAAGATAAGATAAGATAAGATAAGATAAGATGGGTTTTGCAGAGCCCACCACACACACAAAATTGATGGATGTTGTAGGGCCCACCACACACGCACACACACACAACCACATAGACGAGTCTTGAAGGGCCCGCCACACACACTAACATAAATGAATTTTGCAGGGCAACCACTCACACGCATACACACACACAGACACACAAGCACATAGATGGGTCTTGAAGGGCCCGCCACACACACTAACATAAATGAATTTTGCAGGGCAACCACTCACACGCATACACACACACAAGCACATAGATGGGTCTTGAAGGGCCCGCCACACACACTAACATAAATGAATTTTCCAGGGCAACCACTCACACGCACACACACACACAGACACACAACCACATAGATGGGTCTTGCAGGGCCGGTAACTTGTTGTTCTCGCGCCTATAAATTACGAAGCATCTAAGCGGGTCTTGCCGCGCAATCAAGTCGAAATAAAAGCCTGATTATAATTGCTCGCGAGGGCTTCCCCTTGGCTTCTCTTTGCCGAGCGGAGATCGAGGTAATTTTCTATAATTTTCCTCAATTTTCAGCATCTAATGACCCCCGCTTTCCCCCGGTAATCGGTGGCGTTCGAACCATTGGTAACGAGAGAGGAAGAGATTGGGGGGGGGGGGGGGGGGGGGGGGGGAGATGGTGTGGTGATCGGGAGAAGTCATTTCTTGTTCGGGGGTTCTCAAACTATCTATTTACAAAAATTGTCTTTCTTCTTAGCAACAGGGTTCCACAATAAAATCAAATTCGTGAGCTAAAGAACAAGAAGCTTGAACAAACAAGAAGCCGAGGAATATTTGTTAAATTTGTAATTGTACACAGTGGTGATGTGGTTGAGGGACATGTTAAACAGCCGGCAACATCCACTAAAAGTTAACGATCTTACTAAGTCAATTTTTGGGGACCGTCGAACTGTGGCAGACAGTTTGCTGCATTGGGCGCGGGGCGTTGGGGATGGGGGTACTAGAAGATGGAGTAGCTGGGGAGGTCAGACCAAACGATGCGCTTTGAACAGAGTCCGAACGAGAGGACCAGACAAGGGAGGTCAGGACAGGGACCCAATGGAATACAGTGTTCTGGGACAATGGGGGCTTGGGCGGAGCGGGGGGGGAGGGGGTTAAGAAGGAGCAAGTGTGACCGAAGGGGTCGACTAAAAAGTTATCTTAGAAGTAACTTCTTAAGTTTAATCTCTTCACTGTTTTTTTTTTTAAATATCTTATGTTTTTATTCTTTTTTTTTTTTAAAAATATTTTTTAAACTCATTTATTTTTTATTTTTACTCTTAACACTTGTTTGCATAATTCTTTGTTATGTCAAGTGCTGTGAACCCACTGCGCTATTTATTATATAAAAATTATAATAATTATTAAATTTGTATTTTCAAAAGCCAAGAGGGTGTAAATAAATATTAAGCTAAAACCACATATCTAAACACCAGCCTCTCTCCTCCCTAAACACAAGTTTCTCTCCTCTCTTTACACCAGCCTCTCTCCTCCCTAAACACCAGCCTCTCTCCTCCCTAAACGCCAGCTTTCTCCTCTCTAAACACCAGCTTTCTCCTCCCTAAACACCAGCCTCTCTCCTCCCTAAACACCAGCTTTCTCCTCTCTAAACACCAGCCTCTCTCCTCCCTAAACACCAGTCTCCTTCCTCCCTAAACACCAGCCTCTCTCCTCCCTAAACACCAGCCTTTCTCCTCCCTAAACACCAGCCTCTCTCCTCCCTTAGCACCAGCGTCTCTACTTACGCCAACTGTTCACATAGGTACTTGTACCAGCTTGTGAGGATCGCTTGCTGCAAGCAATTTTTTTTTATTCAACTATAGCAAGGGTCGGCAAGGGTAAATTAACCCACTGTGGTGAAAATGGAACTCTCTGGGTAAAAGCAAACGTATCAGGGTCATTTAAAAAAATCGCTTAAAACCATTGGGGTGAGGGGGGGTAACCTCCACATCAAAAATTTTATCTTTAGGTATCAGGCACACAAAAATCCGTCCACCCGTGAGCCTTAAAGTTTACTGAGCATTTATTGTTACATCCATTCTAACTAATTGAGTACTTCTTAAAAGTTTGAAAGAAAGACTTTTGTAACTATTTGTTGATCGCATAATATCTCATTAAAAAACTTTATTGATCCATAAAAGTATTGTGTGTCCTCGATTATTTGGTAAAGGTGTGGCCCTGATATAGAATATTTATATTACATATGAAGTATCTATAAAATATTGCATGTGAGCAAGTCAAACAGTTAGATTTTTATTGACGCGCTAATATCTTGTGAAGAAATATGTGTGGAAATTATGAATAAAGTGAGAAAAACCCAACAATTTAATGTATACAGATATGAAAGACCAATAAAATAATTCTGTTCGTAGAATCTACGCAGTAAAAATGTTGTGACGAGTTAAAGAGAAAAACTCTCCAGACCAAAATGAACAATCATGTCACATCTCTTTACACTAGAATGGCCTCCTTCCTCGGTGGCACGAGCCCTGGCGTCACTTCCGGTGAGAGAGACGTTCAAGAGGGCTGTAGTGGATCTAATGGTGCTTGAGTCTTGCACGCCAATCTTCGGT
Source organism: Radix auricularia (assembly GCA_002072015.1). Lineage (NCBI taxonomy): Eukaryota > Metazoa > Mollusca > Gastropoda > Lymnaeidae > Radix > Radix auricularia. Next base: position 87,796 of record MUZC01004635.1, on the reverse strand, counting down.
GCGCAACGCCGCTGATATTTACACTAGCGCTGCCGCGTGGCTTAGAGACGCGCATCCCATTGTCGTATCGGGTTGTCTCCCCCAACAGTGCGTCCGCCGAGTGAAGTGTGACCAGATTAAGCTGCCGCACGAGGCCCCGGTCGAAACGTTCGTTAATTATGATATTGTTAATTTTGATGAAGTTGTCCTAGCCCCCCTCCCCCCCTCCACGGCGTTGTTTGTCGAGGCCGCTCATTTGTATACTCGTGGAATGAGTTTATCTTTGTAACGAGGCGCTGGCGTGGCGTGGCGAGGTCTACCCAAAAATATTTTGAATAGTTCTCAAATTGTGAGCATACGCCCACGTGATCTCATGTCACGTGTGACCCAAAGATTGGGGGAAGTTCTCGGCAAGGTCCAAAAACTTGGCCAAATCATCAATATACAACACTAAAACATGCAAACAAACACGCAGACCTTATAGACCAGAGACAGACAATCCTATAACTAAAATACAGTCCTACAGTCTACAGGCTAGGTGGCGGGAAACCTTTTATCTGAAAGAGCCATAGACACTAGACTACATATTTTGAAAAGTAATTCTGAGCTATACATTATTTTTAAAACTAAAAATTGAAGAAAATATTGGCATTTTGTGTAAGTTCAACATTTAAAGTACAATAACTATGTGTCTGTATTCTTTTTAATAACATTGTTATATATGATGTTTTAATGCAATTGATATGTAGATTAAATGAGTCTGAATAAAAAGGAATTTTTTAAAAATTAATAATCGAAAATTTATCTGAGAGCCATATGCAGCCATCAATAGAGCCACATCTGGCTCGCGAGCCATGGTTTCCCGACCCCTGCTGTAGACGGATCAAGAAAAAAACATGTACAAGACAGCTGACAATTTTTTTAAAGACTTGAGACAAAATAAAGACACTAAAGCTTACAAACAAAAACAAGAAAATTCAAAAACAAAAACAAGAAAGCTTACAAAGAAAAACAAAGAAAGTTTACAAACAAAAACAAGAAAATTTACAAACAAAAACAAGAAAGCTTACAAAGAAAAACAAGAAAGCTTACAAAGAAAAACAAGAAAGTTTACAAACAAAAACAAGAAAGCTTACAAACAAAAACAAGAAAGTTTACAAACAAAAACAAGAAAGCTTACAAACAAAAACAAGAAAGCTTACAAACAAAAACAAGAAAGCTTACAAACAAAAACAAGAAAGCTTACAAACAAAAACCAGAAAGATTACAAACAAAAGCCAGAAAGATTACAAACAAAAACAAGAAAGTTTACAAACAAAAGCCAGAAAGATTACAAACAAAAACAAGAAAGCTTACAAACAAAAACAAGAAAGTTTACAAACAAAAGCCAGAAAGATTACAATCAAAAGCCAGAAAGATTACAAACATAAACAAGAAAGTTTACAAACAAAAGCCAGAAAGTTTACAAACAAAAGCCAGAAAGATTGCAAACAAAAACAAGAAAGTTTACAAACAAAAGCCAGAAAGTTTACAAACAAAAGCCAGAAAGATTACAAACAAAAACAAGAAAGTTTACAAACAAAAGCCAGAAAGATTGCAAACATAAACAAGAAAGTTTACAAACAAAAGCCAGAAAGATTACAAACATAAACAAGAAAGTTTACAAACAAAAGCCAGAAAGATTGCAAACATAAACAAGAAAGCTTACAAACAAAAGCCAGAAAGATTGCAAACATAAACAAGAAAGCTTACAAACAAAAGCCAGAAAGATTACAAACATAAACAATAAAGATTACAAACAAAAGCCAGAAAGATTGCAAACATAAACAAGAAAGCTTACAAACAAAAGCCAGAAAGATTGCAAACATAAACAAGAAAGCTTACAAACAAAAGCCAGAAAGATTACAAACATAAACAAGAAAGATTACAAACAAACGCCAGAAAGATTACAAACATAAACAAGAAAGATTGCAAACAAAAGCCAGAAAGATTACAAACAAAAGCCAGAAAGATTGCAAACATAAGACTGACAGCTGTATAACCAAAGACAGACTCAGACACTGGACATACCAAATTTTAAAGGGGAAAAGATAAAACTGGAAATGTATACAAGTTTGCTTTCAAAAATAAAACCCCACTGAAATATAAATGGTTCTTTCCGTTATAGAACACTCTAGAAGTAAATCTAGTCTTTTGGTTTGGGTAGTATATTTACATAACATTACGACAGTTGGCCATAAAACCCACTCAAGAGTAAGACAGTTGGCCATAGAACCCACATAACAGTATGACAGTAGGCCATAGAACCCACACAACAGTACGCCAGTTGGCCATAAAACCCACATAACAGTACGCCAGTTGGCCATAAAACCCACTCAAGAATACGACAGTTGGCCATAATACCCACACAACAGTACAACAGTTGGCCATCGTTAAGTAAGTCTTAATGACAGGTAACTTTGCGCCAACACAACTTCTCCGTACAGTCGCGTCTAACTATGTAACTTCAAACTGTTCAAGTATTGCTGCAAACAACAACAACAACAACAAAAATTATTTAACTAGGTTTTAGCTTTCCACTACTTCTTTTCGACAACTTTTTGGCCTGCCAGTCCTCACACCCCAGGGCGCTGTTAACATTAATGCGCCCTGCGGTTTCTTCCGGCTGGCGTTAAAATAAGAAATATGCTGGGAGTTTTCAGCCCCTATCTCATTCTCCGCTACAACCACCTCCGCACCGTCCCCAGTCCTCCATCATCCTTTCCAGCTCCATCACCCCTTCCCTTAAATCGCCCACCCCCTCCCCGCCCGGTCACTACAACTGCACGGGTTAGTCAGTCCACTTTGTGTCTCACTACCCCCTCCCCACCTCATTTTTTAAAACCCACATGCGGCCTGTCGCCGCCATGTTGTTTGCGCAGCCATGCAGCTAATCCAAGCTTGTTATCTGCCCTTGTTCTCGGCTGACGACCTTCCGTTTGTCTGGCTCGTCTGAACAAGCTCCTTCAGGCCTGCGATTCAATTTGAGCCCCTGTTATGCATCTCAGGGGACCTCGGGACCATCGTCACCGACTCGAGCCCTGCATCGTTTCCTCTCGCTGTCCGGTGTTTCTATCAAGTCGGAACTATTTTTAGCTTTCAATGACGTCCATTTGACAACCCGCCATTAACGGAAGTGATATTTGATTGGATGAACCACCTCTCGTCTGTCACTACATAAATCTTAACCAGACCAACACTTAAACTGATAATTTTGTTGTTCTTATTTTGTAAGGTTTTTTTTTTTTGCTCTTGTTTTTTATTGGCTTTGTGTCGTATACCTTTTACATGGATTGATAGATTTAAAAAAGTAAAATAAAACTTTGCACTTACCTATCATCCTCCAGATAAAAATGTAAATTTGTTTTAAAATTTACAGCAAGTACCCTCTAGAGACTCTAGGAAAATTTTCCTTTTCTTTTAAAGATCATTAAGGATATGTATATAAATATATATAAATCAAAGTATGTAAGAATGTATATATGTTTGTCCGCTATAGCAGACTAAGCATTTCATCCGATCACGATGAAACTTTACGAAATTGTTGCGCATGCTTCCAGGATGTTTTTTTTATGAAAATAAATTTGAAAAATGACAGTGACACTCATTGGCTGGGGGCGGGGGGGGGGGTAAATGTTTTTTTCTCTCTTATATGAGCAATATAAAAATGTATTTCAGCATTAGCTGCTTGGAAACTGAATTGATCTTGACCAAACTTGGTACTTACTTTAAAGACAATATTAAAATACCATACCGCGTTGAACTCCTAATGTCCATTCCTTTGTGGACGGGGGCCCAAAAACTTTGTTTTTGTAAGCGTTTAAAAATGTATTCCCATTATGATTTTACATAAGCTTGAAAGACATTAAAAAATATATCTATATATCTATTATGATTAGGCTGAATTAGAAATGTATTTTTAAAGTTAATTTCTTGCACCGATTGGCCCTGGGGGCCCTTAATTTCGTTTTTGCCAATATGAGATGTATATAAATTGTATAAGCTTTAACGGCTGGGAAATGGATCTGCACCAAACTTTGTGTGTTATAACTTAATAACCCATATTAAAATTCGTTAGGACATTGAATCTCTAATGTACATCCTTTCTGGCCGGGGACCCTGATTATTATTTGTAAACGTTTACGATTTTATTCCCCATTCCGTGACATGGTTTCGACAAATATCGACAATATATTCAATATTATCCAAATTAAAATAAAGAAATGTTTCAAAATTTAAACATTGCACCAATTGGGCCAGGGGACCTTTGATGTCATGTTTTGCTTATTTATCTCTCTCTCTCTCTCTCTCTCTCTCTCTCTATCTATCTATCTATCTCTCTCTCTCTCTCTCTCTCTCTCTCTCTATCTATCTATCTATCTCTCTCTCTCTCTCTCTCTCTCTCTCTCTATCTATCTATCTATCTCTCTCTCTCTCTCTCTCTCTCTCTNTATATATATTTTTTTTTTTATATATATATAAATCAAAGTATATCTATTGGGTGTGTCTGCATATCCTTTATAAACCATGCATTCGATCGTCAAGAAACGTTTGGAGACTGTTAAGTTCGCCCCCGGGTAGGTAACTGGCAACATTTTTTTTCTTTTACCTCTCATGGGGCGCTGGGGCCGAAGTTGTCAATTTTTGGTAAAATGAGCTCTATAAAAATTATTTAAATCTTTAGTTTCTAAGTAATTTGATGGATGTTAACCGAACTTTTTATATAAATTCTTGACCGCATATATTAAAATAGTATAGGGAACTGAACTCATAATAACCAGTCCTTCAGGTCTGGGGTCACAAAATGCAATTTTTCTTAAACGTTTAAGATTTTACTCTCCCTGCAATGATAAACGATCTTGACAAGTAATTACATATATTACATAATCACATATATCACTTATTATTTAGATTGAAATGAACAAATGTTCATTTCAATTTTCATTTTTTATATTTTGCACTTTAGGAGGCCTGTATCACAAAATTTCATTTTTTTGTTGTTGTTGCTTATATGAGCTATATAAAAATAATTAAGCGTTAGTTAATGTTTAAATGAATAGATCTTAACCAACCTTAGTAACAAAACCATGTAGCGCATATTAAAATGCTGTAGGGCAATGAACTTCTAATTTCCATTCCCTCTGGGCCGGAGGCCCAAATTTTTTTTTATTCATATATATATTTAAGATGTTTTCCCAATTAAATTTTTAACAATCTTGAGGAATTTATCCATGATGAAACTAAATTAAAATGAATAGGTTTTATAAATTGACAATTTGCACCGAATGGGCCTAGGGGTCCCTAAATGTCGTATTTTTCTTTTATTAGCTGTATTAAAATTAGTGTAAGCTTAAGTGACTGAGAAAATTATTGGATCTTGCCAATCCTAGTATATAAAACTCTAGAGTCTATATATAACTGTGCATACTTCCACGTAGGTTTCTGGGATAATTGTTTTTAAAAAAAAAATAATTTACTGGTTTCTTAAATTTATTAGTTTTTAATGATAACGTTGCAACGCACGACGGGTCAACTAGTGTGTAAGTATGCATGTCTTTTATAGCTGACTGAACCATTTATGCGATCACCATGAAACTTTAGAAGATTGTTGAGTGCTCTTCTGGAGTGTTAACTGGCACAAACAAAAATTTGAATATTGACACTCTTGTGGGACCGGAAGCCCAAAATGATGTTTTTAAATGAGCTAATAAAAATTAGTTTAAGCGTTAGCTACCCATACAAGCCCGAATTGATAACAAACTGGCCGTTCTGTGTCACAACTTCTTTTCTGACTCATGCCCTTCCTATCTTACTCAACTTTTGTCAGTCTACTCACCAAGTCGTCAGCTACGCTCTTCTGCAGCAGACACATGCATTGTCTGTGTTCCTAAGACACGAACTACATTATTTTGCGAAAGGTCATTCGCTTTTTGTGCAGACAAACAATGGAATTCTCTACCACCACACATCTGTAGTATTTCAACTACAAAGTCCTTCAAGACTGCACTTTTAAGACGCATCTTTTTTTTTTTATAGTGAATGAAACAACATTTCTTTTTAATGATTAACGTAGCTGATGTACAATGTATTGTCATTTATGTGGTAATTATGATATAAATGTTTATTTAATTAATATATGTATATTATTATCTCCATGTTAGGTGCAGAGAGCCCGGGTCATTGCTGGGATACAGCGCTATATAAATTTATAATTATTATCTAGGCAAAATTTGGTACAAAGAAACTTGATAGCACATATTCAAGTATTGAACTCCTAATGTCAATTCCTTCGGAACCAGGGCCCAAAATCTTTGTTTTTTAAACGTTTAAGATTTTGTTCACATTATGATTTAACACGATCTTTTAAAATAATGACAACCATATGTATTATGATCCAGATTTAAAAAAACGGGTATTTCAAAATTAAAATCGTGCTCTGTTTGGGCCCGGGGGCCCCGAATGTCGTTTCTTCTTATATGAGCCTTCTAAAAATTAGTATTAGTGTTAGCTACTTTAAAAAATGAATGGATCTTGGCCAAACTTGGTATATAGAAACAGGATGGTCCATATTAAAATACTATAGAAGATTAATCTCCTAATGTTCATTCCTTCGGGGCCGGGGGCAAAAAAAATTTTTTTTCCCACAAACGTTAAGACCTATTTCAGATTAATTTTACATGATTAAAAACATTGACATATATATCTATCATGATCCAGATTGAAAAAAAAACAGGTATTTTAAAGTTAATGTATTGTACTGATTAGGCCCGAGGGCCCATCATGTCGATTTTGCTTATATTAGCTACATACAAATTGTTAAGGTGTGAACGACTGGGAAAATTGATAGATCTTAACCAAACTTGGTGTTTTATAACTTAATAGTCAAGATTAAATTATTATAGAACATTGATTCTATGACCTCCATCCCTCACGACCAGGGACCCAAAATTTCTTTTTCATAAACGTTTAAGATTTTAATCCGCATGCTGTGATATGGTCTCAAACCTTGCACCGATTGGGCCCGGGGGCCCTTAATGTCGTAATTTGTTTACGCGTATTATATTTTTTAAATTTTAATCGTTAGCTACTGAGAAAATAGATGGATCTTGACCAAACGTTGTGTATAATAACAAATGCATCCATTACTATCCATATTGAAAATAAAAGTTATTTTGAACTCTAAATATTGCACAGATTAAGAAAAAGGGGGCGGGGGGGGGTACAAACTTACATCAATGATCAATAAGAAATATTTTCAAAAAAAAATCTGATATTGGTAACAGTAAAATTGGTTAAGTTGATAAAATTGTATAAAACTGAATTAAATAATTTACAAAGATAATGTTCTTGAAAGCTCGTTATAATTTTATTCTTATTTAAGAAATCAAACGTATTATATTTTTTAAAGAAAATAACATAAAATTAAAACAATAACAAAAAAGTTTTTTTGAAAAGATAAACCAAAAAAAACAACAACAACAACAAAACATTCCGGTTTATATGGAAGTTAAATGCTGGGGTATTAGGTTAAATATGTTACAAACAAAAATAGAATTATAAAGTCTTATGCTGAAATCTGGCAGTGGCAGGGATCCTTATATTGCAACCTAGATGGGGCAATTACTATCACGAATTGGGGTTTAGTGGGATGGTGAAATGCTCGTATATCTAATTGTGTTTTAATTAGGGCAGCGGAAATGAACAATTAATTTCTCGTTTAATCGGTAAAAATTTTTATCAATTAAAATAATTTTAATCGATAAAACCGCAATTAAATTTAAATAAAAATTTTATAAACTTTGTTTAGACTTATTAATAAATAATGAATTAGTAGTAATTGATAATGGTTTATTAATTTTTTTACGTACAAACTTCCCATTAAAAAAAAGACTTTTAAAATGTAAACTTTAAAATAAGCTGTTTTATAATGAAAATGGTATTTTAAAAATTAAACATTTATTTTACTTAATTAACAAAAAAGAAAATTTAATTTCATTGACATTATACTGAACTACTTATATTTAAATATATCTCCTAACAATATTATTTTTTTTCTTATTAAATACTAAAGTTATGGGCATTTTAAAAAATGCCCTAGAAGGGTAAAAAATGTGAAGGAAAACAACATAGTGAAAAAAGTGATTATGAGGTCTTAGAAAATCATAAATTTTGAACCACTTGGGATAAAAAGATTATCTTTATGTTTTTGTTAATCATCAAACAATTTCTATACAGCTTTATTACTTTTATATTTTTAAAATTAATTTGAAATTCTCATCAAAGTGCCTAAACTTAAATTTAGGCTAAATGCGTTTTTTTTTATTGATAACTATGTTTTAAAAATTTATACAGTTTTTTTAAAATTTTATAGTTAAATATTCAGTTAAACTAAAACTTTTAATGTGTTAATTACAAATCCTGATTCTTTTTTTATATATTAAAAAATACTTCTAATAAGTTTTTAAATATATATATTTTTTTACAACTCATTGGACCTTTATGTAACATGACTTGAAATAACACTTGAGAAATGCGGCTTAGAACTGTTTCACATTGTTAGTATGCAGTTTTTCCATTGTATGCATAACTATGATTTCATTTTTGTTTGACTGGATTATAAAAAGCAATATTTAGTTCAGATTATTGTCATTTTTTAATGTCTTTAAATATGGGAAATAACTCAATAAAACAAAAAAAAAGTCAATTGCCTGTTATTGTTACTTTCCTTGAAAATTTTAGTTTAATGACGTCATACATCTTTATTTTTAGCGTGAATCAAAATTATCGATTTATTAATTAATCGGTAATAATTAACTATTTGATTAATTGGGGACTGATTATTTGATCAGTTTGAAGGTTTGGTATAAATTGTATCTAGAGCCTTTTGTTCAGTTGCAGATTTTGGTAGCTGTAGTACTTCACTAATTCTCTACCCGTACCAGCAGCACAGTAAATTTATTGGATCTGGATATTTTAACATCAACCTTTTTCAAAAACTTAATTTATCGAGACTCATTTTTTAACAGCCGGTCGCATTTTCTCGTGAAACTTCTCCCTGATGCACTGCTAGAGAATAACTTAAGAACCGCTGTAATGTCCTGATTTAGAAGCATAAGGGCAGGGCCTCTGAAACAAACCCGAGAACCACTGTAATGGTTTTTTGTGGCTATAGGGCAGGGTCTCGTAAAAAAAACCCAGAGAACCGCTGTAATGGCCTGATTTAGTGGCATCAGGGCAAGGTCTCTGAATCAAAACCGAGAACCGCTCTATTGGCCTGTTTTAGTAGAATAAAGGCAAAGCCTCTGAAACAAACCCTAGAACCGCTGTAATGGCCTGATTTAGTGGCATAAGGGCGGGGCCTCTGAATCAAAACCGAGAACCGCTGTAATGGCCTGATTTAGTGGCATAAGGGCAGGGTCTCTGAAACAAAACCCAGGTTGTTTTAAGTTGTTGTGATTAGTGCTATTTTTATTATCTCTGCCGATGGGTTGTTGAGTAGGTGGGGCAGGGGAGGGGGCGAGGCGTAGAAGAGGGGTCGAGATCTCGCCTTTGAACGCACGCGGTCTATGAAGCCCTCAAGGGTTCTTGAATTAGCTCCCTTTCTGTATTTTATTATTATTTTTGTTCGGTTTTTGTTCTCGCCCTTATGTCCGTACGGTTGAGTAACGTCTGCTCGGGCTGGCATCGCTCTGGCATCACGTGGTGATCTTAGCAGACGACTCCTGGTGTCCTCGTCAATAACACCTCCCCGTCCGCTCCTCACATTCCCCCAATTCACAAGTTTTTTTCCCCCGCCACATTCATTATATCGATTGGTCGGTTATTAAAGCAAGGGGAGGTAACACAACATGTATTTATTGTTATTTTTAATTTTATTTTTTTTTATTTATTTTTTTAAAATGTATTACTCTGTTAGCGAATTGTTGGTTTGTTTTTTAAACAAAAAATTATTTATTAGTTATTTGACGCCATCTACATTCTAGGTATTGTAACAGTTACAAAGAGACATTTTATTGTAAGGCCCAAAGAATGACTCACACCGTTGTTGACGCTATAAACCTACACCCCACCGGCAATCTCTGACAATAATCTCGTTACCACGTTCAATAAATCCACTGCCAAAGTATGTAATTAGATGCACACAAAACTCAACCCTTGATCTGATTTCCTCTGCCTGCTATCTTTTATCTTGGAGGAAGTTAATTGGGCTCACGACCAGGAAACTGTTTTATTATGTTCCGTCCTTCCAGTCACGGGAATAAAACATGAAACAAAAATCAAATTAGTCTGCCATTGATCAAATAATTAGTCGTTGCACTTTCTGACAAAAGAAGGCCACAAAAAAAAAAAAAAAAAACGGACAGAAAAAAGACTGTTACCTATCTACAGAATGAGAAAACATGTTCTTTGTTCCGTTTATCTTTGTGGTCTGTGTGTCACTAACCACAGACACAACCGCAAGTCGGTAATAACATAATGGCTTGTTCTTAAAGGATGTCTGCCGATTGGTAAGAAAAGACGAATTATTCAGCCCATTGCCTAAGGCACTGTTCACACTTACCCCCCTCCCTCCCACAAACATCCCGGTTTTCATTTTGCCTTACCAGCCGCGGGCCCTGTCCAGTTTTATACCCCCCCCCCAACCGAAGCCCCGGGCCCTGTCAACTCTTCAATAACTCCCACCGCTAGGCGTTTTGGATGTCCTCATACAAGGCTACATGCGGTCTAAGAACAAATGTAAGTGAAAAGTAACAGAATCGCGTTGTTTACATCATTAAAGTTAGAAAGAAAGCAAATATTTCGAGTGGTATATTGAAGTGTTTGATACCACTTGAAGATTGACATTAGAATTATTGGAGCCATAGGTCTGATACATAATAATAAAAGAATTATTGGACCCTTAGGTCTGATACCTAATAAAAGAATTATTGGAGAATATAGGTCTTGTACCTTATAAAAGAGTCATTGGACCAATAGATCTGATACCTAATAATAGAGTAATTGGACCAATAGGTCTGATAATAATAATAGAATAGTTCTATTGGTCCAATTACTCTATTATTAGGTATCATACCTATTGGTCCAACTACTCTTTTATAGGGTATAAGACCTATTGATATATACATATATATGTGTGTGTGTGTGCGCGCGCGCGCGTGTGTGTGTGTATGTGTGTGTGTGTGTGTGTGTGTGTGTGTTTGTGTGTGTGTGTGTGTGTGTGTGTGTGTGTGTGTGTGTGTGTGTGTATTCGACAACTTCCCTAACTATCACTGCGAACAGCTGAATAAAATAATAGTTATAAGGTTTATACCTACATATATTGATATTAGGCCCCCCCCGCCAAATTGGCACAAGATGTAAAGTTAAAACGCCTGAAAATTGAAATGGAAATAAGGAGTTCAACTCCCTAACGGATGTTAATATGGGCCACCAATGTTTATGTACATCGAGACTGATCAAGACCCTTCTATGGAATAAGTAGCTATTATGTTTAATTTTAATTATAATTTGTTTCTATAGCTCATAAAAGGAGCCTTGCTGGACTCCAATTGATGAGACCTGTTTGAAAAGTTTTAAGCGAATTCCACCACAAAATACATCAACTGAAATCATTTAAACTCAATATTTCCTCATCACAATATATATGCATGAACAAATAATGAACTAATAGTGATGAAATTCCAACATATTTCATTCAATTTATGTTGATAGAACGTTAACTTGTCTCAGTATGCTTATGTTATTTCAACATGTTTCAATAAAATAGAATTATGATATTTCAACATATGATGATCCATCAACGTAATTCAATCGAAAGTTGGTGACGTCTCAACATATTTCACACAACAAATGAAAAAAAAAAAAGCTCCGGCAATTAAGACACAAGTTAATCGACTGCCAACTTTGGTCGCTCTATTATTTCGTTAAACTTTCCAAATACCCGTCACAGTTTTTAAACGACGTGTCATCCCTGGATGTAGAGGAGAGGAAAAAAAAACCCAATAAAAATATCGATTTCCGCGCGATGGAAAGCAACGAAACAAAAATCAGCGTAAAAGAGTCATTTTCCCCTTGGCATATGCTGATGTTAAAAAAAAAATCGACGCATTAAAGAGGTGGTTATGACGTATAATTACGAGAGGACGCGCGTGCGCAGGGTGGTAATTAAGTTCCATAAAAGTGGGTGGAGGGGGGTTTGGGGACATTCGGGCTGACTTTCAATGTCGATTTCTCGGCTCGGTTAGGCTCGTGATTTTCGCTAAGACTCATTCTAGAGCTGTCTGTCGCAACCATCAGTCAACCCATCGACCAACCCGCTAAAGGTTGACAGAAGGGTCGCTACAGAATAACAGATATTGGGTGCATCTGTTGGGCATAGGGGCGCTCAAAGAACATAGACCGTGGACGTGGAGCAATCCAACCCACGGCCTGCGGGCCTCATACTGTGTGCTACGGCAGTGCTATCCACCAGTGGCGGATTTAGCTATAGGGCAGGGGGGGCGGGTCGCCCCCCCCCCACGCTCCAGTTGGATCTAAAATGGCGCCCCCCTGAGATGCCCTCATGAACACTAAAAAGATGTAACCAGAGCAAAAGAAGAAAAAAAAAGAATGCCAAACACGAAAAATTTAATCAACACTAAACTGCAATACGACAATATTGGCTTGCTAAATATCGTATTTCAAAACTGTAATATCTGGTTTGGTCAGTCAGGAGCGTCGCTAAGTGGAAACGAATGGAGAAATATTGAAACGAATGATAAACGTGACGTTTTTCTTGATTTTTAGCAAAATAAGGTTTGCTCTTCAGAGTACACAGAGAAAATTCTTGCTTTAGACTTTAGTGATATTAGTTGTAGAAATAATTGAAATATTTGTTAAATCACAAGTTTATTAGCCAACTATGATTCCACTTTGGACAGTCATCTAGAGTTTAAAAGAAAAATGAAATTTATTTAAGTCATGATGTGCATATTGATTTAATTCAATCATTTGCATCTGAATCATCGGCAGTAATTGATAATTAACATGTATTTTCTGTAATTATCGATTAGACGGCCCATAGATATATTTGAAATTGATAAGATGTCATTTTACGTTCAGTTTCAAAATCAGGACATGTTGTGGAACTACATATTACAAAAGCGAGACATTGATATCTCAATCTGAGGAGGAAAGGCATATGTTGGCTCATCTGTGATGTCTTGAACTAAGAGTGTCCTTCAAACCTTCATACAATGCCATCTATGTTTATTGTTGTACTCATGTTTTGAATTTAGTCCCTATCAAAGCAATGTCTGTAAACAGTGATGTATACAGTTGTTTTTGGCACAGCTGAAAGGTTGTATGTATTCTTTACGTCTAGTTTACAATGTCTACATACTCTTTTAAAAAATCGAAAATCTCAATATGAATCAACAGTAGATACTCTGAAATGACTTTTTGATACAAGATGGGCAGTTATTGGATAATTCTCTGCTATTCTAGCCACTCTAGAAGATATAATTTCAAGGCCATCGACATAACATAAAGGAAGTGTCAGAGCAGAAGCAATGGGACTATCTGCTTTATTAACGAAATATTCTTTTGTTTTTTCTGATGCTATTTGTACAAAAGTTGGTTGATATTTTCATGTTATTAAACCACTTGCAGCTCAAGAGTATTGACATTGCAATTGCAAAACGATTGATCGATGTTGGAAGAAATAAGTTTGTTGAAATGAGAAGCGATCAAGCTTTTTAAAATTCTGAAAGTAGATGTCTAATAATTTATTAACGAAAATTGTTCTAAACTAGATGTTAAAAACAAAATTTAAAGAAACGTGAATTTCAGAAAATAAAAGTAAGGCAGGTGAACTGAGTAGAGATGAAAGGACTAATGATCTAACTAACAGTTTTAAATCTGAAACAAACTTCACTATCTTGGATACACTTCTAAAATAAATAGATGATCGATTTAATGACTTTAGGGGCGCAGCTATTTATGTATATTGTATTGATCCATCACAAATGTTGGAAGAAAATACAGATCCTCTTCGAAGTTTATGCAAAATTTACAAACACATTAACCTAGAAGAAGCAATATTGAATATTATACCTTTAAAAATTTGCATGCATCACAACGTCCACCACTATCTAGTGAGCTACAACTTAAAGAGTTTCTACCATTCTTGATTGAAAAATAAATGGCATAAGGTCTCTCTTGTTTGTCAATATTCTATAAACATTTACTTGAATCTTCCTGTTATCAATGATTGAAAATCATCAAAAATTATTTGCGCTCAACAATGACAAACGAACGTCTGTCTGGATTGGCATTAATTTCAAATGAATGTGATCTAGGTGAGAACATTGACTTTTAATCAACGATCAATCGTTTCACTTCACGTAGAAAGGAATTTAAATATGGCTCAGGGCTCTATATAAATTCGCATAAACTAAGTTTCTTTCTTAGATCAAAAATATACTATTGAAATAAATATACGTCACAATTTTGAAAACATATATGTTTATATTGTTTCTTCCGTTTGACTTGTTTGTTGATTCGGAAATTTTACTAAATTAGTAGGCTAATAATTAGTATTGAAAACGGCAGCGGATATTAACGATTAATTTCTCGACAAATCCTTAAAATTTTTAAGGATTAAATTATTTTTTAACCATTAATCGACCCATCACTTAAAAATAATTTGAAGTTAAAAAGTCAACAATTTTTTTTTTTTAAATGCGGCTGATAAATAATTTCCTGAAGATTACACGAACATTTTGGTAATGGCAGTAATGGAGTTTGACTCTGAAACAGAAATGACGACAGCTCTTCTGATGAATTACTGCGTTACAAAATGGAGATGGAAGTTCTGGAATCCATTAATCCTTTACAATGGTGGAAAATTAATGAACACCGATATCTGATAAGGCCATTCCTTGCCAATACCGTTTTGAGCATACCAGTTTAAGTTTTCTCAGTTCCATGTGAATGATTATTCATCTCGGCTGGTTATATTGTCAATTAGATCCGCTCATCACTTGAACCAATTAATGTCAACACACTTGTCTTTTTGCGTAGTTGGTGAAAAGTAGACATATAAGGGAGACATGCCAGTGTTATTTAGATTTTCAACAAGAACGTGAAATGAGTGTTACTTATGACATCATAAATTAAAATTTTTGGCTTTAATCGAAATTAACGATTAATTAATCGTTAATTTTTCAAAAGTTAACAATTAAATTTAAATTAATCGTTAACAGCCCTAGTATTTACCCAATGCTCTGATATTATTAAAATTTTGCGGCGCCCCCTAAAATTCTCCTGCCCCCCCCCCCACGCAGACAAAGCTAAATCCGCCACTGCTATCCACCCAATGGCCTTCCGGCCTACGATTTATTTCAACAGAGGTGTTCAACCAGCGGCCTGCGGGCTTTCAATGCGTTACGCAAGTACTGTCCATCCAGCGACATGCGGGCCTTAAATAGTGTGTATCGACCGTGCTGTCCATCCAGTGCACATTACAAAGATAAAAGAAAAAGCTTAGAATAGCAAAATCCAATAGATATTTATGTTAATATCTTAGACCGCGATAGTGCAATGGTCCCCAAGCCCATGGTGGCCGTCCGGTGCCGATTCATGAAACGAATGGTACTAGGCCGCCCAAGAAACATATTATTTCCATTTTTCTGAGTAGTATTTGTCTAAATAGTGTAAGATTTTCAATTTACAAATCCCTGAAGTATTTTGAATAAACAAAATCCTGGAACTTGCAGGACAGAATAAGTGCATCATATTTGTTGCTTAACTGTATTGCTAAGGCTAAAAGCCATTTACTATCGGTGAGGAACTAATCTTGCCCTCCACTGAAGAAATTAGCTGTGAACTTCTTAGAGAAGCTGTTATAAAAAGATAATTCAGGTGTATTTTTCGGCTATGTACCTTGAAGCATTTTGGAAATAGACGAAGAAGTTGAAGCACGATTGAGGATTGATACATTACTTATTTATATCGACAACAAGACAATGCTGATTGTTTATGTGCATTATCTTAAGCAGGAGGGTATGCATTATGTAATCTATCATTTCCAGCCATAGTCATGCACAGGAGCAGAACTATTGAATTCATTGTATGTTTATATACAGGACAAATAAAATGGTCCTTTTGTTTTGACATATGCCAGGAGGTGACCAACTCAGCGGGTCGCGGAAAAAAATTATCAAACTTTGACGGGTTCTCGGCGATAAAAAGGTTGGGGACCACTGTGTGATGAAATTTATCGGAATAATAAGCCCAAGTAACACCCACCCGCTAAGACGACACCGGAAAGATAAGGGGGTGAACTCCCGTCTCGGAATCAAGCATGTGGGCAGAATAAAAGGTAATTAATTTCATCAACGGGGCTAAAACAAGGAGGCCAACAACCCATTGGACCTCACTGATCATGCAGCCAATGAAGAGTTCTTAAGTCACGTGACCAGGGAAGATATAATCAGAGAGAACGGAAATCTCACCCTTTTCACTGCCAAACTGTACAAGGAGAAACATCGCACAGTTAGCGCACCAAAGGATCATATTTCTGGTCTGGAGGAGAAAAGCCGTCAATCTAACCAGTCTACCTGGTTCCTGCTACGCCTGAATTCCAGGGAGCTGCACCAGTAGACAGTACAACACGGTGAGGAACCTGGACAGCCGTCCAGCCACCAGTACTACATTGCCGATACAGGATTGCTACCCTTGCCACGAGACATCCAAGTACACCCTTTTGTCCGTGTCAGCTAAGGTCGTTCAGCAAAATCCACAAGTGCTACCATCCTCCCTAACTGTAGGATCGTACAGTAGGCAGGAGACGCACGCCATTCGCAGCCAGAGCCCCGTGCTCTTTCTTCTTAGCTTAACACGTACCATCGGGTTAGCTGAAGCCAGCCATACCACACAATAGCTGTGTGACCGTGTGAGCTGAAAGCCTTATCACCAGCACACGTGGAGAGAAGTGACAGCCCACTCTACCGTGCAGCGATCTATCTAGGTCAAATAGGGCAGATACCAACATATTGGTTACACAAGCTTAGTCCGTGCCAGCTGACATTGTGTCACATCGTCAACACGGTGAGAGGAGCCCAACACCGGAAGCTGCCTACACACTCATCGCAGAGAGACGATTCGAGGTCAGCGCAGTACATCAGCACAGCAAGTATACAAGACTACATGACTGCGTGACACCATTCAATATAAGAATTTAGAAATGGAAACGTTGGCATAAGGCAAGCTGTAGCTATGATAATTAGCGAGCCATGGGACTTTAAATTAGGGCTGTTATCGATTAATTTAAATTTAATCGTTAACTTTTGAAAAATTACCGAATAATTAATCGATAGTTTTGATTAAAGGTAAAAATAAGATGTATGACGTCATTAAACTGAACATTTCAAGGGAAGTAACAAAAACAGGCAATTTACATTTAATTTATTTTTAACAATGTTTAATTACTTTAAATACCATTTACCTTATAAAAACAGCTTATTTTAAAGTTTAAACTTAAAAAATCTTTTTTTTTAATGGAGAAGTTTGTTCGTAAAAAAAGGCAAACTACATGTATTATTAATTAAAAATAATAAAATTTTCTATTAATAAATCCACAGCATCTTGTAACACGTTTTCTTAAATTTTAATCGCTTTTTATCGATTAAAATAATTTTAATCGATAAAATCTTTTACCGATTAATCGAGAAATTAATCGATAATTTCCGCAGCCCTACTTTAAATACCTTGATCTTAAGGATAAATTTATTAATGAATATTTGAGATATTACCATTGTAAATAATGTACATTAAATGTTAATCATTTATATTATACAATGGTTCTTTTGTTCATCATTTGTGGAGATCACTAAAGTGCGTCCTTGTGAGTGTGAAGGTAATAATACCAATAATACCCTAGACAAAACATATACAACACATCTTTTCACCACACACTGTCCTAGAGGATGCAAATTTATTTGTGATTTTTGTTTTACTTTCAAATTCAACGTTAGCTGATTAATTTTTTTGAGAGAATGACTATGTGACTATGACTATGTGACTATGACTATGTGACTATGACTATGTGACTATGACTATGTGACTATGGCTATCTGACTATGGCTATCTGGCTATGACTATGTGACTATGACTATGTGACTATGACTATATGACTATGACTATGTGACTATGGCTATCTGACTATGACTATGTGACTATGACTATGTGACTATGACTATGTGACTATGACTATGTGACTATGACTATGTGACTATGACTATGTGACTATGACTATGTTACTATGACTATGTGACTATGACTATGTGACTATGACTATGTGACTATGGCTATCTGACTATGGCTATCTGACTATGAGCCAATGCTGATGATGAATGGGAACAATTAAATTTGGCCTATAAAATCATCCCATCGGAGAGGGGCAAGTGAACATCAGTATCTTTTGTCTATGGATCTATGTGGATAATAACATGGATGATATTTATGCCAAACTTTGGTCATGGTCCATCTGTCCCTTTGGTTATAATTCATCTATCTATCTTGGCCAAGACTCATAAACCAACTAGGGTCAAGATCCATCAACCAACACAAAATCACAACTTTTGCACATAGAAAAATCACATTTATAAAATAGATTATTTGATACAGTTTCATTTTCAAGAGAACGCTGCATGATGAGAAAACTTCCCATTTTCCCGGGATAAGCAAAGCCCCTAGGAAAGACAGAACCCGGCTATCGAGAAGTGATCGTCACATGCCACTTGATGTGGTCTGGTCACGTGTCATTAACCCCCTTCCCCCATACCTCCAAGCCATCCTCCGCACCTGTGGTGCATGACGGGTATCATGCTCCCAGACGGGTGGTAACATATACGTCGAACTAAGAGATTTTCTCATCCAACATAGCTATTACACCGGGCTCATCGCTACGCCCCTGGCTCACTGGCACATGCACCTGAGGGGGGCGGGATTAGGGGGCCCTCCCTTTCCGTGTAGCATTGTGTCAAACGGCGTTTAATAATAATATAACTAAAAACAAAACCAAAACAGATGCCGCAGAGAGGCGTGTTGAGGATTTTTTGTTGCCAAGTATTGTTTCCCGGGGCAAGCAGGTAGCAATTAGTTCCGCGAGCGGGTCGCTGCGATAGGTTTTCAGTTTGGGTTTTTAAGTAACGTTCATAAAGTTTACGGCGAAGAGCGGCAGTGTTGTGCACGTGCGAAGGTTGTCTTTAGTGTCGTGCATGATTTGAGCTGAAGAGTTGCGGACGAGGGGAGGGGAGGGGGATATCTCTGGCCCTTGCATTCAACTAGCAAACACCAAAGACACAAAACGTCCAAGTCGCAGTGAGGTACGCACTATTGTGGTGCGTAGTCGTTTCAAGAGCACTCTCAAATTCTACAACTCTTCGTTTATCATATAACATTAACTGAAACAATTTTTTTTTTAAACGCTAAATTGACAGCTTAAGTGTTCTTTTAAAAATTAAATTTTTAGTATAATTATGGACTTGCGGATCCATTTTAATTACAATTTTTAAAATGTATATTGACATATAATTAAATCACCTGCATCAAGCAAATCATTTGGTTCAATTAATTTTTACAAATTTATTTAAGAAATCCTTGTCTTGTGTTGTGAACTCGTCTACCTCTCAATGTTCTTGTGGTCGCTCAAGGAAAACTACGCAATGATTTTTTTGTTCCGTTTCTTTCTTTTATTTGTATTTATTTGTCTGAACTGATCTTAGGCAGCCACACCCACTTTCTTCCTACCCACTCGACCACATGCTCTCACAACTGCTCACCAAAAACAAAAAAACAAAAAACAATTACGTGGGTGCTCACATTAAACCACACATATGTAGGTGCTCACATTAACGAAGACACGCTACTCATGCTGGCTCTTACATCCAGCCACACACACAACTCCACAGTTAACCCCACACACAACCCTGGATTCAACCACACACACATCCCTACAGCCAACCACACACTCAACCCTACAGTCAACCACACACTCAAACCTACAGTCAACCACATGTACAATCCTACAGTTAACCACACACACAATCCTACAGTTAACCACACACACAATCCTACAGTTAACCACACACACAATCCTACAGTTAACCACACACACAACCCTGGAGTCAACCACACACACAACCCTACAGCCAACCACACACTCAACCCTACAGTCAACCACACACACAATCCTACAGTTAACCACACACACAATCCTACAGTTAACCTCACACACAACCCTACAGCCAACCACACACACACCTATAGTCAACCACACACACAATCCTACAGCCAACCACACACACAACCCTAAAGTCAACCACATGCACAACTCTACAGCCAACCACACACACAACCCTAAAGTCAACCACACACACAACCCTAAAGTCAACCACACGCACAACCCTACAGTCAACCACACACACAACCCTAAAGTCAACCACACACACTCCTACAGTCAACCACACCCACACTCCTACAGTCAACCACACACACACAACCCTACAGTCAACCGCACACACACTCCTACAGTCAACCACACACACACCCCTACAGTCAACCACACACACACAACCCTACAGTCAACCACACACACACCCTAAAGACAACCACACACACACCCCTACAGTCAACCACACACACAACCCTACAGTCAACCACACACTGCACGTTACAGGCTGACAAGTACCAAAGTCCCCAACAGTCAGATGTCACAGGTGAGACTCGCACCTGTCACTGATTGTCAGCTCATGACACTGGCAGTCTGCCGTGCTGTCAGCTGTGACACTGCCCGAGGCGCGTTCAGTCCGCCCCTACCCACCCCTCCGTCATTCCACGTGACAGAACACGTCATCAGCAGACGTCGAAGTCGACCGTTAGGAATGGAATCGTTTTCTTGTTACATCAAGTCATGTCACCGAAGTTTCTAGGTCTTTTCTTTTTTTTTTTTTTCTTTCAACATTTTCAATAAAGAATTAAGAATATTTACTATTTCCATGTGTCTGTCACCCAGTTTGCCTTTCCGAGATATTTTAAAGAATTTTTATCGTTCTCAATTAGTCTTTTGCTGTTTTATAAGTATAGAAGGATGCAATGTTCCCTTTAAGCTGCGCAGATATATGACCGAAGCCGCGCAGCATTTTATACCCACCGCGCTAATTTTGATCAAGATTATAGAACTTCTCTGTTTGTGGGGTATTCAATTTTCCAACAACAGCTTTAAAAAAAAAAATAATAAAATAAAATGTAAATTGATACTGTGCAATTTCAGTTTGCATACGAATATTTTATTTTGCGCTCAAATCAACGAACCTTATAGAGGGAACAATGGTTGGGTCTAGGTATTGACTTGTCCAATGAATTTGAACTTTCGCAACCTAAGTCACTTGTTAAACACATTCAACATTCAAATAGAATTACATTCGGTAAAATTTACATTTGCTACATGTTCCTTTCTTGGAGTTACAAGTGCCTTAGAGTCTCATATTTGAACTGAAAGCCTCTCATGTATACTTGTAATATAGATTAACTCTCTTTCAGAGACATTTTCCCATGTTTTTTTTCGATTAAAATGACCAAGTTTTGAGGGAATAATCTACCACCAATTAAAATGACCAAGTTTTTTTTTAAATAATCTACCATTAATGAAATCACCAAGTTTTGTTGGAATAATGTAATACCAATTAAAATGACCAAGTTTTTTTTGGAATAATGTAATACCAATTAAAATGACCAAGTTTTGTTGGAATAATTTAATACCAATTAAAATGACCAAGTTTTTTTTTGGAATAATGTAATACCAATTAAAATGACCAAGTTTTGTTGGAATAATGTAATACCAATTAAAGTGATCAAGTTTTGTTGGAATAATCTACCATTAATGAAATCACCAAGTTTTGTTGGAATAATCTACCACCAATTAAAATAACCAAGTTTTGTTGGATAAAATACCACTAATTAAAATGACCACGGTTTTTTAAAATAATCTGCCACTAATTAAATTAGAATATTTTTGAGGATAATGCACTGCTTATTTAAATCAACAAATTTTGTTTGAATAATTTACCACTTATTATTAAAAAGATCACGTTTTATTGGGATATTCACCCTCACTTAAAATGACCAAGTTTTGTTGGATCAATCTACCACTAAACAGAAGGACTAATTTAAGTCTTGTTTGAATAATCTACCGCCAATTAAAATGAGATTACTGTCCAAAGTTCTGATTGAAAATCTTATGTGTGTGTCTTACATTTGAAAATAATAATAATAATAATAATAATAATAATAAATTAATTTTTTAAAGATATTTTTTAAAAACCCATATTGTCTTTGAGAGCCGCCACACAAGTGACGTCACGCGAACCCAAAATGTCGACAGTATCATGACAAGGGCTAATTATACGTGTGGGGAGGGGGTCGGCACCTCACGTGATTAATCAGCCGTGACCGATTTGAGGCTCAGAGTTTAAGCAAGTGGGGATGATTAAGGCATTCTTCCCGCCCCCCACTCCCCTCTCCAATGCCCTCGCCATGTGCTCGGAGCCATGCTAAACTGAATCGAGGGAATGCGTCTGTGGGCTCGCATCACGGCTCATTAGAAACAGCCAGATTTGAGAGTTTTAAGCTGCGCGGCGTATTGTTGCAGATCTAGGGGCTCAAGGTCACATGTTGGTCTGAGGTTACGCGGCATTACATTGTTCTATTTATTGTTACATCGGGGGATGGTGGAAACATCTAAAAGGAGAGGCCGACATTTCTTTTCTGTTTCTCGAGACACAAAGAACAAAGACATAAAAGACAGTTTAACTACTGTCTCGGGAAATCAAACACTTAACGTGGAGTACACACGAAAAGAAGTTTCCCAAATACACGCTTTCACTCGAAAATAAGCTAATTTTAAAAGACTTACAGAACAGAGGCTTCATTGTATATACTAGTAATAAACCCATCCGTATAACAGAGACAAAGCTATTTTTTTTTAACTATCTAAATTTACTTTTTAATAAAAATAAATACAGTAATTCGTATATTACAGATTACAGAGCTGTTCTTTTTTTTTTTAAAAAAAATTCTGGTCTTTTCCATTTTTTCTTTAAAAACATTTTTTTTTTTTTTAAGTATCGTCCGGCACCTTCCAAATATTTGAAAGTGTCCAAAATTAGTTTCATGTTTCACAAATAATTCATTTTGAATCAGGTAAAAATGTTGACAAAAAGGACAGAACTGATCCAATGACATATCCCATGCAGCCCACAATCCCATCTCTAAATAGGACTTTAACTATATATCTTTTTTTATTTTTAATTTTTAAAAAATATATTAATTTTTTTTTTTTAATTTTGAGCGGCACTTAATAACAAACTAGCCACACGAATTATCAGGTAACTCCCAATAGTGGATCTGTAATTTAAGGATCAGTAATTTTGACATAACTATTTGCACTACTGAACTAATTACGCAACACAACTGTTTAAACAACATTACTTCACAACAGAACTGTTTACACAACAGAACTGTTTACAAAACAGAACTGTTTACACAACAGAACTGTTTACACAACATTACTGCACAACAGAAATGTTTACACAACAGTATTGCTTACACTACAGTACTTGATCTACAGATTTTGACTGTTAGCTCACAACCACAACACACACACACACACCCACACCCACAATAAAATAAAAAGAGATTAAGGCTCAAGATTTAAAGTCTCCTTTGTCTCATCCACCCCTCCCTGAATGCTATCCCCCTTCAATTCCACTGTGGGCTTGTGTTGAACCCAGACTTAGTGAGAACATTATTAAAGAATCAGTCTATGCTCGTCTACACAGAAAAATACAATAGGCCAAAGTAGAAGATATAAAAACCAAGGGAAAATATATATTTATATATTTTAAAAAATAGATTTTGAGTGATATTTAGTTGGGTTTTTTTCTCTCCAGAAGTAAGGAACAATGTCTTCTAGAGACGCATTGATCGGGGGGGGGGCGAGTCATCAGATGTTAGAAGTCTGTTTCCATTTCCTAAAAGACTCATTTTGTAATTTTAAAATTAAAAAAAAATTAATACAACTTGATAGAATCTACAGTATTGTATTGCTCGATAAATCATAGTTGTTATTGGAAGATTTTTATTTGATGGTCTCTATCGGACGTTGCAACATTCAGAATTCATTGAACAGATCATCCACTAAAATCGTATGCCTTTCAACAAGTTGTGTATACTTGCACTGTGATGTTCTGTTGGTATGATGTAAGCCTGTAGTTAAAGCTAGAAGGATCCGGTTGTTTGATTAGTCAGACATGCAGTGGTGAAACTGTAACGTCTTTCTTCACACCTATCAAGAAATAAAGGAATCGATAACAACCGATAGATAGAGATAATTAGATACCGTGTGAAATGAAATAGATAGAAACATTCATGCTGTCAGTCTGCATGCGTACAGCTGCAGCTAAAACGCTTCACATTTCATGTGACGTGGATGCGTTTGTGGACGAGTTGATCGATGGAAAAAGTATACGCATTGATAAATATGGATTCATGCTTATCCATATTATCCGAATCTATATGCGGCATTAGTCGCGAGATGTTAAAAAAAACTACGCTCCTTTCTGTCTCTCTGTGACCGCTCCAGATATCTGTCACTACAATACATGAGATCTTATCATGTTACAATACACCAGCTGTACCCACCAGCTGTACTTACCAGCTGTACTTACCAGCTGTACCCACACCAGCTGTACCCACACCAGCTGTACCCACACCAGCTGTACCCACACCAGCTGTACACACACCAGCTGTACCCACCAGCTGTACTTACCAGCTGTACCCACCAGCTGTACCCACCATGCAGTTATACCCGCAAGCTATACCCACCAGCTGTACTTTAACTGACTTGTTTGTCTTGTGTGAGTTCGGGTTGGTTCTATCGTATAAACCGGAATGAACTTGTCATTTTGTGTCATCTCCCGTCATCAAAATAAAATACTTGTCATAATAATATTTCGACATTCCGCAACCTTCGCTCTATTAGACATATTTTCAAAAAATATTTAATTTGTAAGCCTTGAAGTTCAATCTCAAGACCCATCTCAGGGCATAAAACTAAGACTTCACTCTTCTAATCTGTTATCAGTTATCTTTTGTTTTCTTTCGAAAATTCCGCCCATCACCCAGTGGCGTAGCTAGTGTGGGCGGTCCACCCCGGGCGTCACACACCTAGGGGCGGTATTTGTGGGCATTTGAAAAGTACAACCATTTCCGACAACCGTCCTTTATTGCTTGAAGAGGTGGGGGGAGAACCCGAGTGAAATATAAATATTCGTACTTTAGAGCCTTAAATAACTGGTTCGCACATTTGTAAAAGGATGTTATATGAGCCAAACAATTTGTAAAGAGTAAGAGATATCATTTGTACGCGGATTTAGAAGGAAAAAACAATGTGAAGGGGGGAGGGGAAATTAAGAAGTCATGATTTTATCCTTAGAACAAGAAGTACACGAGAAATGTTTTTTATCCATGGATGGAATTATAAGAGAACACTTTGATGATTTGCATGTCCTTGCAAGAAAATATTTGTATATAATACCATATAAATTACTACATAAAGCATTTGAACATTAAATAAATTTCTTTATTTCTTGAAAAAGGACAGTTCAATATTGAAAGAAAAAGGATCCAGGTTTTTATGGCTGTACTTATATACACTATACAAGAAGAGGCATTGTGTTAGAAAAACGGCGTGAAAGGCCCCCCCTTGATCTATTACAATTCATTTAACAGTATAGATTGGCTAATTTTGTACCCAACTTTATTATTTTGCTATTAATTTTTCAAAAATTGCTATCAGTGTCGCTAGTTGTGAAAGGAGCTTCTTCAAACTGAAGTTGATAAAAAAAAATTAAAAAATTCGTTCCACAATGAGCGATTTAAGACAACACAATCTTGCAATATTGTCAATATTGTCAATAGTCAATAGAACGAGGTATTAGATCTACAAATAATTTAAATTTCTATGTCATAATACACGATTTTGTTTCTATTATGAAATTAAAGTTACGAAAGTAAATGTTTAGATGTTATTTCTTTTCTTTATATTTTAGTTTCAGTGCATATAGTCTATTTTTTTTTTTTAATTTTATCTAGAAACTTAAGAAATGACTCTCTCACACAAACACAACCCCAACCCCAGCCCCCTGACAAACTTCATTACTTGAGTTACTCTCTAAACTACACTGTCAAATAAATAAACAAAATATTTGACGAGCAATTCATATCCAATATGTTATCTGTCGTGTCGGTGTCCCGATTCTATATGTCGATGTTTCCCCCTGCCTCAACGGGTTTGAGAACCGTCGGGGTGTGGAGCAGCTTTCCACCGGCCGCAGACGGCGCGTCTGCTCGTAAAGCCGCGATGTTCGCCGAGGGCTGATCCCCCCGTTAATCCGCTAATCCACTCCAACAGTTATATTTACACCGGAGCGCGTGTAAGTGAGGGTCTCCGTTATAACGGGGCTCCTCTTTCAACGGCTGTCGGAGACAACCTCACTGGGGTGGGGGGATGGGGCGCAGGGTGCGGGACTGGGAGGGGGCGGCGACGCGGTCAGTCGGCGTTACTCGACAGGGTAGGGGATGGGGTGGGGAAGAAGCCCTAATCGGACAACAGGTAAATCTCCACGACCCCCGAACCGTTCCCACATTCTCTTTTTTTTTTAATTTCTAATTGAAAAACTTCTGACCCGCCAGCAATTTTCATTGAGCCGAGTTTCTCACACGGTCTAAACACCAGGTATACTGTTACCCAAACAAACAAAAGCTTGGAGGGGAAGGGAAGGGGAGCTAATTCACGCCTGGGGCGTCAGACAGGGGCGGATCCCGTCTGAAAAAAAATATTCCAATAATAATTATTAATAATATATTGTTTCATTCCCCCCCCCCTATCTTCCTACTGCCTACTACAATGACAACAACAACAAAAGTTTGGGCACTTAAGGCAAAATCCGTGCAAAGTTTAGCGCATCGGGGGAAAATAGTGCAAAATATATAAGTGAACGTGGGGGGGGGGGGAATAAAAGCAAACAAACACTACCCCTACCTCCCCCAACCCCGATTTTATATCTAATCTCTGATATTTTAGAAATATAGAGTTACGGAATTTCCTTTTTTTCCAACAAAGGGAAGACATTGAAGAAGTTTATTGCTGTCATGAGAGTAATCCTTGAGAGTCTCGGGTAGTTAGCTCCCCCTGTAGCCAGGCCGTCAATGAAACCCTTCATTTCCTCCGAGTCCTGGAATACGGGAATGGGCCCGAAATCTGTTTAGGGAGATAGCAGCGGAAAGTAACGTCGGCGACGAACAAACAAACAAGCACTGGTTCGCAATCACAGTGACGACCTTTGACCCCTTCAGCATGGGAGAGTTATCTTTCCTTTCAAAAAGTTTAATGAAGGACCTATTGGGGGGGGGGGGACTATTGTATCATGGGCTGACGTAGGCAGTGTGAGAAAATGTATCGAGGACTTGGCAAAAAGATCTCTAGTCTTTAACTACTGACATATAAGAAGTTTGAAAAAATATACCGACTGGTTATAA
The DNA here is from genome assembly GCA_002072015.1 of Radix auricularia. Taxonomy (NCBI): domain Eukaryota; kingdom Metazoa; phylum Mollusca; class Gastropoda; family Lymnaeidae; genus Radix; species Radix auricularia. Next base: position 60,136 of record MUZC01004635.1, on the reverse strand, counting down.
TGGCATATGTTAATGCGTACACATATACAGTGAGAGTAAATATATAAAAGGCTTGAGACTAAGAATCCATAATTTCTAAAATGTTTCAGTATTCATTAATAACTGATGTCGATCATGGTTTCTAAAGTACATTATTTTAGACCTTTACGCTACTGTGTCTACCGATTTCATACATTTATCTATATATGTGTGTGGAAGTGTGTTTTTTTTTTAATTCTTAAGCAGTTATTTATTTAATAATAATAGTAATAAATTGATAATTTATATAGCGCTGTATCCCAACAAAGTACTGGGCTCATGGAGCCTTACAAAATTCGCCAGTTAGGATTTAGCAAGAGCGAGTCCCTCGGAAAGGTTACGAAATCATCGGAGACCAGTTAGCAACCTATATACAAAGTCTAAATATTTCAATGCTATAGATTTGATCAGTTATGGCTCGCGACTCAAGAGAAGCCCCATCGAGGGGACTGTGTGGCTAGAACAATGGCTAGCCGCTTTAACTTAATGCTGGGTACCCATTCGAAGCTGGGTGGACTGGGGACGCCCTTAACCACGAGAACAAGACCTTTTTTTTAATGTGTGTTCCCCCCCCCCCCACAACCGCGGCCCACCATGACATTCTAATGTTTGCTTCGTGTCCGCAACCATAAGTTTGATTCTTGTATTCACTTAAGTGGCTATGTGAATACGCTTGCAAAGAATGTAAATACGCACTATAACGATTTGTCAATCTTATTTCAATAACTAGCAGACCCAACGTGTGTTGCAAAGATCTCAGTAAAACGGAATACATTCAAAAAAAAAAAAAAAAGATATTGAGTCATGACAAAAATTATGCAAGAAACTGATAAAGTTTGTTATTAACTGAATAAGGAATAAAACCTTAAACGTTTATGAAAAAGGAAACTTTGGGCCCCGACCCCGAAAAAATGGACATTAGAAGTTCAGTGCCCTATAGTATTTTAATATGTGCTACCAAGTTTTTTTTTACACAAAATTTGGTTAAGATTCATTCGTTTACTGATAAATATTTTTATATTTAGTTCATATAAGCCAAAAACGACATTAAGGGCCGCTGGGTACATTCAGTGTAAAATACAAAGTTCAAAACACCTGTTCATTTCAATCTGTATAACACTGGATACATTTGTTATTATTTGTCAAGATCGTTAATAGTTGATTGTGAAATAAAATAGTAAACGTTTAAGGAAAAAAGGCATCTTTGGCCCCCAGCCTCGAATGAATGACCGTTAGGAGTTCAGTGTCCTATATTATTTAAATACTGGCTAACAAGTTTTTATATACAAAGTTTGGTTAAGATCCATCTTTTTACCCAGTAGCTAACTCTTAAACTAATTTTTATATATAGCTCATATAAGAAAAAAAACAGTATAGGACCCCGTAGCCCAAAGAGTATTAATTTTTAAAAAAAATAAATTACCAATAGTTACCATCACGGAAGCATACTCAACAATGTATTAAAGTTTCATGGTGATCGAATGAATTGTTTAGTCAGCTATGAAGGACAAAGATCATACATACTTTGATTCATATATAATTGTATATATTATATAGATATGAGAAATTCAATCTATGTCCCCCAAGCCCACTTGTTGAAACATCTGTTTATTTGTACCTGGATCGAAATGTATATTTTAATCAATATTTATCAAAATGGTTAATAATTGAATGTGGGGAAAAAACATTAACATATACGAAAAAATGCATTTTGGGCCCCTGGTCTCGAAGGAATGGACATTAGGAGTTCAATGCCCTATGGTATTTTAATGTGCTATCAAGTTTGTATACACCAAGTTTGGTCAACATCCATACATTTACCCAAAAAAAAACCTAACGGCCAGGCTAACACTTTAACTAATTTCTATTTTTTTAAAAATATAGCTGACATAAGAGTTGGACGGGTAGCCACCCATCCAAGGTGCATACACAAATGTGAAACTGAAGGGCTGTCCTAGTACGTTGACTATTCAGACTGAACATCGTCGGTCTATCGTCATGCACGAGCTGTAGCGACCCTAAACATCGCAGACCCTGGGGCCCCATAACGGATACGTCTACGGCGTCATTAAGTATAAACTACCTGCATGTTTAAGACGACGCCCCGAGTCCCATACAACAAGAGAGCCTCACAAGCCTATGGCCACATTGCTGATTTTCCGCCCAACACCTAGTCTTATGACATTGGGAAATTATCTCACTTGTTTGGCTCCAATAAAATCATTTGAAATGTTTGTGTTTTAATATATAAAAAAAATACACGAGTCATTAGTGACCGTTACAACTGAGTTGGAATGGATCTTAGAAATAAACTAATTATTTACGACTTAGAAAATATTATTATTACTATTATTAAATTTTTTATTTTTTTTTTTTTTTTTTTAAATTTTTAAAATTATTTTTTTTAAATTGGGAATCATCGATTAAAGTGAATATCTTTAATTTATTTTAGTTTTCCCCCTAAATATGAAGGTGGTAAATTTTGAAATAGGCTCTGAGAACTACTGCTATAATTTTAACAATAGCTACAAATATCTTTTCGAGGGCAGAGCTAACCCGACACACCCACAGCACAGACGGCAAGACGCGACACATCTAATTATTGCACATAAACACCGGAAGAACTAGAGGATAGAAGAACAAAGATCAAAGTACTAATAATACATAAGGCAATTAATTATAACTGGAAACACAACACAAAGATAATCTAAATACAACCCTCAGACATTAGGATAAAAACGTTTTTCTTATTCCGTATGAGTATGAGTATGCCAGAATAAATACTTACATAGCCTACTAATTCACCTTCTTCCACGTCCTGATTCCGGACTTGGAATGGGTTACCTGATAAAATCTTAAGAACCAACGCCACATGAGCATGAAAAAACTTTAATAAAATTGCAAGATTAGACAGAAACCACGAATAAGCGTAGGACGCAATAATCTTCAGTATAGAAGGATTGTCTGTAACAGATAAGAAGAAGGTAAACTTTGTGCTGACCATGATAGTGTGCTACCAATGTTCGGCAGACGACGCTGATCAGTGAGCTAACTATATATATATATACCAACCATATTAATACACCATATAATTAATTTTTATACACCATTTATACACCTGTCAGCAAGAGCTGTCCTGAAACCACAGGCTAGTCCGTTATAGGCTGGAAAAGCTGGCCGGATGAAATTTTAATATTTAGCTAATATGATAAGCCCTATGAAATATATGCATGTGCAGCAGTTACTGAAATTTCTATCGCAACAAAGTGTATGCATAATTTTTTAATTCAAAATTTTAACCCCCACCCCCACTACCTTACCGACCTTTTCCCCCTTCCAATCATGTTTCATGTAATACGACTTGGCTATGGCGGATTAAGGGGGGGGGGGCTGAGCGGGCTAAAGCCAGGGGCCCCCGACGGTTTGGGGGCCCCCAAACTTTTTATATTTTATAATAAAAGTGTACAAATGTTTGCACGAACCCTTGGAAATATAATAAATAAAATAAATTAATAAATATTATTTCTACAACTGGATTTAGTTGCCTCCCTTAGAGAACATAGTTTAAATTATTGTTTATATTTTTAAAATTTCTCATTTTTGACGAGCTCCGCTGGCCGTGTGGAGAGAGTAATGGCTTGTGATGCCAGCGGTACCGGGTTCGATTCCCAGCAGTGGAATTAAAAGTTTTTGTTTTCACACTCAATTGTAACATACCGGCGAACATTTCAAACAGTTACTTCTTCGTGTTCGTTTTTTTTCCATTATTAATATTTAGTTACAGTCTTATATTATAGCTGTTAACAAACATTTTAAGGGACGCTGGCTGGATAGGGCCCCCGTTTGATTGCAGCCCGGGGCCCCGTGCAGTCTTAATCCGCCCCTGCGTCTTGGGGATGTTTACACTCCATATATGCGACCATATATGTCAACCGTTTTTTTTCCACAGATGATCTTCTAGAATCTAGACAATAGCATTTGCCCGAACCGCGTGCTAGGCACCTGCTCTTAATAATAACAGTATTTCTTGTATCTCCGTCGTGGCCATGTGCTGGTCGGCCATGGCCACCTCGACTTGTACGTGATCTGCTACTTGTGTTACAAGTTACAAGCGTTACAAGCCTCCTAGTAACAACGAGCCTTAAATCAATTCCAAGCCATTACATTACAAACCAGGCAGCGTACATTGATAAATCTTCCGTCTGCCAGACTCGTGGCTTTCTCGAGACGGATTAAAACATGAGACCGTGAGCGAGGGTGCACGGCAAAAGGGGGGACAACGTACGAATGAAAATCAATAACACAATTTTCTTGGTCTTAGCGGACGAGGCGCTCTGGCAGACGTCACAAGGGGGCGTGGCGGGGGGCGTGTCCACAGCCAAGCCGATCAAGCATGTCAGGGGCAGTAATTGGAAGGCAAAGCCGGAGATGGGGTGCAGCCCAAAGTGTATCGATTATTTTTGGAGATGAAGATTCCTTCACTTTAAGTAGGGGAAATTTTGAGATTTGATGTAACTTACTAAAACTTTTATCTGTATGCTATGAGGCCTGAGGCCAAACAAACAAAACAACATAAGGCTCTGAAACCAAAGTCAGACGGGTTTTTGACTTTTGAAAGTTTTGAAAGAATTTCAGTGAGTATCAGAATCTCATTTATCAGTAATATCAGTATCAGTCTTTTGTCTTTTCTGGATGTTGAGGAGTGGCATTTTTCACAAAATGTGTTATTTTTTATTTTTTAAATATTTTTTAATAAATAATAAACATGTAAAGGGATGCAAATTTGAATCTAAGAGCTCACGAAATCTGTTAACGAACCTGCCTTGTCTGATCATGAATCAAGTCATAAGAGTACAGTGGCGTCGCTAGGGGGGTGCGGAGGGGGCGGGCCGCCCCGGGTGACACCATCAGGGGGGTGACACCAGACCATAAAATTCTATATATTCCCGTTATTTCGCTTTGGAAAACACGGAGGAGTTCTATGCATTAAATCATGAGGGGGTGACACCATGAGCTACCGCCCCGGGTGACACCATGAGCTACCACCCTGGGTGACACCAACCCTAGTGACGCCTCTGTAAGAGTAACCAAAGGTATTCAGCCAACCGATGATAATAAGTAAGTCTAGTATAGCCTATACTTTACCATAGGCCTTAGATGCCAAACCCATACGCATATCATCACAAGAGATGTGGAGTTTTGAGTAAAAAGACATTTATGGAGACTTTGGATCAGTAGCAATGCCATTGTGCTGTAGTATTGTTAAACCTCATAACAATTAGGCTAATTAGGTCAAATAATAACATCTTACTGACTAAAGGTCCACATAAATTTGACAGCCACTAGGGAATGAAATGACGTCAGTTTGATAGAGAATAGGAATATGAATATGAAGTTAAGTCAATTTGATGGCCAATATGGATATGAAATGACTTCAGTGTGATGGCCACTATGCTTATGAAATGACTGAAGTGACGTCAATTTGATGGCCACAAGGGAATGAAATGGCGTTAGTCTGATGGCCACTAGGGAAGGAAATGTCGTCAGTTTGATGGCCACTATGGATATGAAATGATGTTTACTCATTAATCGCCATATCTATCATCTTTCTTGGTAGGCTATATCGCGAAGTCTTAAGAAAAATGTCTCCGATATTCAATGTATGACTGGAGGAAGGCTACATTGCACACCTAGGAACAATCGAGGAACTGTTATACCACATTAATTCTCCCGGGGAGTTTTAGTTATTAGGTCCTAAAAATGTGGCACTAGAAAATTCGGCCACGACAATTCTGTACCGTTAAATAGACCCATGCATGCAAAACTGTCAATATGTTCCCGACAATATGGGTACCTAACTAGACAATAGTTAGGCGGCTGGGGTAATGCGTGGAACCCCTACAGCCGTGGCCTGTGACCGCTGCATCACTTGCCAACAGATCATCTCTCATGGTCTGTGGACGCAATTATCTTCTGCATAGAAGGAGCGTCTGTATATCTAAGATAAGATAAGATAATATAATTTACAAAGATTATTATGCACGTGATACTGCTTACCCTTGAATCACTGAGTGAAAGCTTCACCAAATAATAATAATAATCAAGTATTTATATTTTTTAAAGTATAAACATTTATCATTTGCCTCTAATATGAGTCGTATCTCTGGTCATTTTTAAGAGTTTGACCCAAGAAACACAAAGAAAATCCTAGGCCATTTGTCTTTGATGATTTACAATTTACAGCGACCATTGACCAATCCGTTTATCTTTATATGAATAAAAATATTAATTATTAATATTTAATATTAATATTTATTATTAACCGTCGTATGCCCTTCCTACATTTTTCTTTTACATTCCCTTACATATTTTAAAAACCTAACACTCCCATTTACACTCCAGTGTTAATAATATCGATATTTGTCAATAAAAATAAAATAAACAATCAAAAAGAGAAAATGTGTCGCACAATGAATAACACATAATATAGTTGTATAACGNAGTGTACGTTATATATATATATAATTATATGTAAATATATATATTAGGGCTGGTAACGATTAATTTAAATGTAATCGTCATCAACTTTTTTTTTAAATTAACGATTAATTTCACAAGTTAATCGTTAATTTTGATTAAAGCTAAACATCTCAAAGGAAGTAACAAAAACAGGTGATTAACAATTTTTTGTTTTACTAAGTTATTTCTGCTTCTCATAGACATAGAAAAATACTATTTTGAACTTTTTTAACGGCTATGGACTGTTTTACTAATTTCCTCAGTGATACAGATCGTGTGATCTGGTAGCTGTTTCCGTTTAGCCTTAGATCTATAGCCAACTAAAATCTGAACTAAAGATAGATTTAAAATGACACAACAGTCTCATTTAGCGCGTGTAACGGGAATTTCATCAGAGTTATTTATAGCCAACTCCATATTGAAGAGAATTTTGAGTTTTGATTTTTTTTCTTGAAATAGACTACAAATATTTTCAAACATATACATTAGGGATTAATCGGGAAAAATTTAATCGATTAATTTCTATTCATTATAACGCATATATAGATCCAACTGTTTGTATCTAATCTGCAACAATCCATGACTTAACTTTAGAGTTGACACATAAAAATGATTTATATTAAAACTGTAGCACTGACGTAAATCATTTTTTAGTTTAATTATAAAACTTATATAGTATTCTAGCAGTCAGTCACTTTATAGTAAGCATGCAGGTATGCATCACTTTAGCCGGTAACGCAGACAAACCAAAGTGTTGACATTTTCTGGGAGCAGACATAACCGCATGTCATTGACGATGTATCCTGAAGAACTGAACAGTCATTCCCACGGAACAGATGTTGCCGGTACAAAACTCCTGCAGACATGAGAACGGTGGTTATAACGTTTCCACCACATAAGAGGGTGATCTTTTTCTGGAATGGAAGTTTAGTCTTGGTCCCGCGTCAGCTCGGGCTCAGCACCCTGTTACTGCTTCTGATTCGTTAATTGTCATCCGCAGCTATAAGCTTAAAATGGAAATGTTTGCTCAACTTTCCGCTTAAATGCTTAACTTTAACTTTGCTGTCATTAGTCGGTTTTTTTTTGTTTTTTTTTACGTCTGGGAGTCTATATAAATAATAAAATACTAGGAAAAAGTGTGTAAGAAAAAAAAATATTAATGAATTATTTAAAATAAAAGACATATTTTCTCAAATTATTATGGATCAAATTATTTTGAATCTATTAACAAGTTGCATGAGAAAAAAGGAAGAGTGAATAACGAATGAATTATCATCTCGGATACACAAGAGTTGGGGTTTTGTTTTTTTAATTAAATACATCCCCTATTTTATTATTGCACGTTCTGTCGAAAAAATAAGGCTTTTAGGAGAAACTTCCGACCCATAGTATTCATTGACTTTAACAACCAAGTTTGAATGTCGTGATCCAGTATTTATTGACTTTAACAACCAAGTTTGAATGTCCTGTTCATGTATTCATTGACTTGAACAACCAAAATTGAATGTCATGTTCATGTAATCATTGACTTGAACAACCAAGTTTGAATGTCATGTTCATGTATTCATTGACTTTAAAAACCAAGTTTGAATGTCGTGATCCAGTATTTATTGACTTTAACAACCAAGTTTGAATGTCCTGTTCATGTATTCATTGACTTGAACAACCAAAATTGAATGTCCTGTTCATGTATTCATTGACTTGAACAACCAAGTTTGAATGTCATGTTCATGTATTCATTGACTTGAACAACCAAGTTTGAATGTCATGTTCATGTATTCATTGACTTTAAAAACCAAGTTTGAATGTCGTGATCCAGTATTTATTTACTTTAACAACCAAGTTTGAATATCGTGATCCAGTATTTATTGACTTTAACAACCAAGTTTGAATATCGTGATCCAGTATTTATTTACTTTAACAACCAAGTTTGAATATCGTGATCCAGTATTTATTGACTTTAACAACCAAGTTTCCGCACCACTGCATGTGTTTATGGTAAGTAGATTAGAACAGAAAGAGATGCTAAAGGACAAGGAAATTTACTAATTATCCTTGAAAAAAAAGAGGTTTAGTAAGCTAGCTCATAATGGCCCATAAGCTTCTAAATGGTCTCGTCCGCAAAAGAACCTTGACCGAATGATGGACTCGTCGCACTCCACACGCAAAGAACTGATTTCTCACAAACGCTAATGTCATAGGAATTCTAAACACGAATCCCTGTTGCTAAATATAACCTAAAGCACAATAGAAAAAGTTGCAAAATATTTTTTTAAAATGGTTGTAAATGAAGCATGAGGTGGCGTGTTCAAAATGCACAGCATCACTCAATAACACAACCGTTTATGAGGGTTTGTTTACAACGGCCTTTATATTATAGGTTATGGTTCGTATAGGATGATGAGCAATTTTCTAGGTATACCGAGTTTTCACCACAAAAAAAAAATTAAAAAAAAATTAAGTCCATAGTTTGTTTTGAGAATACTTAAGTGTTTTATTTAATATATTTTTTTAAAAGTGAATTTTAATAATTTTTTTCCTTAGTTTTTTTTTAAATTTCTTAATTTTTGTTGTTTTCTCGTGAAGGCAACTTGCGTTTTTATTGATCCCGTCATTTTCTCAAAGTCTGAAAATTTCAGCGGCTGTTTTCAAGCCGATAGAAAGAAAATATTGAACTCTTCCCTCTACTGGTTCATGCAGGTTCCATATTGACGCCCCCCCCCCATCCTCGATAAACAGAGTATTTCTCAATGCACACTTGTTCACGTGGTATGGTGTAACATATTTCTCGCGAGTGTACTTCTCTCATGTCTGGATTTCAACATCTCAAACTGAAACATTGATAAGAAGATCGAAGTGTGTCCCGTCTTGAGAACTACTATCGATGTTTTACAAAGGAAGTGAATCACGTAAAGTATGTGACGTAATAATATAATGTTGCTTATAATAACTTTTATACAAGCCAGAGAGACAGAGACAGAGAGAGAGAGACAGAGAGAGAGAGAGAGAGAGAGAGAGAGAGAGAGAGAAATACGCAATAATAAAACAACTACTACAACGTTGTTTAAATTTGTATGAAATGGAAATTTCAGAGATTTACTCTCTGAGCCTCTCTACAGACATCGTTTTTACTCTCTGAGCCTCTCTACACACGTCGTTTTTACTCTGCGCCTCTCCACAGAGGTCGTTTTCGCTCTCTGAGCCTCTCTACAGACGTCGTTTTTACTCTCTGAGCCTCTCTACAGACGTCGTTTTTACTCTCTGAGCCTCTCTACAGACGTCGTTTTTACTCTCTGAGCCTCTCTCTACACACGTCGTTTTTACTCTGCGCCTCTCCACAGAGGTCGTTTTCGCTCTCTGAGCCTCTCTACAGACGTCGTTTTACTCTCTGAGCCTCTCTACAGACGTCGTTTTTACTCTCTGAGCCTCTCTACAGACATCGTTTTACTCTCTGAGCCTCTCTACAGAGGTCGTTTTTGCTCTCTGAGCCTCTCTATAGCCGTCGTTTTTGCTCTCTGAGCCTCTCTACACACGTCGTTTTACTCTCTGAGCCTCTCTATAGCCGTCGTTTTTACTCTCTGAGTCTCTCTATAGCCGTCGTTTTTACTCTCTGAGCCTCTCTATAGCCGTCGTTTTTACTCTCTGAGTCTCTCTATAGCCGTCGTTTTTACTCTCTGAGCCTCTCTACACACGTCGTTTTCGCTCTCTGAGCCTCTCTATAGCCGTCGTTTTTACTCTCTGAGCCTCTCTACACACGTCGTTTTCGCTCTCTGAGCCTCTCTACAAACGTCGTTTTTACTCTCTGAGCATCTCCACAGAAGTTGTTTTTTACTCTCTGCGCCTCTCTACACTCTACATACGTCGTTTTTACTCTCTGAGCCTCTCAAAGTCAAAGGCCGCTCAAAAATGTCTAATCTCCCATGGACATAGTAATAGTGAAGTGCAATAATTTATAACGTTGCTTGTGTAGAGATCGTATGACCTGTCCACAACTTGGGACATTGAAATCTATCATGATTATTTATTACGACCGTCCACGCATGATGTCATCATTTACTAAAATTACTGTCTCCTCTGTCTGGCATCCATTTTAGGCGCCAATCTTCCACCCTCACCTTCCATATTTCGCCCCACCTTCCAGATTCGAACCCGTAACTTGACTCCATGATGAATTGACTCCTTTTCAGTTGAAGAAGACGGCAACACACAACTCCAACACTCGGAAAAAGTTTGGGGGGGGGGGGGGACAAGTCCCCGACGAGTGGGCGTCGCCCGACTTCTGACGTCTGCCGGGGAAAATTGCAGAGCTCTTCACTGCCAGAGGGTAGAATTATCAGGCCCTAACGCCGCCCTCTGATTGGCTGCCCCTGCAATCATTACCAGGCCCGGGCTATGGTTAGGGGCGGTGGGGGCGGGGCGGAGGCCGTTCATAATCATCTTTCTAGTCAAAACGCGGCACACGTCTGCTGGGAAGTACACCCTCCATGTACGAGAGAAGGAGAGAGAGATTTTGATCGCGGGTTTCCCCAGATCTTGATTACAATGTGCAACGGTTTAACTTTTGTGAATTGATCATGTTTCTACTGTGTAAGTTTTCACAACGCCAAAAACAGTTGCGCAACGTGTGTTGTTTTTTCTCAACCGAGGGCCGAGGGGGTGCCGAGGGTTGATTTCAAAAAATTAAGAATTAACGTCGTTATAATGTTTTTTATAAGTCAGTTATGCCTATACTATTCTGAAGTCAAAAGGTTCTTTAACTAATTTTACAGGAGGTTTGACAAGACTAGTGAACCAAAGATTTCAATTTGTAGCTTAATCATAACGTGGACTTAGATATTGGCGAGTTTACGCCGGCGCACCTGAAAGTTGAATCTAAATCTGAGTGTACGTGTGACGTGTGCGGGATTTCTTAGTCTTTACTGTAGTGTATTTAGTATTAGAAGGAGATTTTCCTAACATAATCAAGTGTCCTCAAAGTGGAGTCATGACAAAAGAGTTTCTTAATCAAACTAATTAGTTGACAACGTTGGGTCGTATAGTCTTCAATAAATCAAAGTCTAAGTCTAAGTCAAAGTAAGTGTCTAAGTCAAAGTTTAAGTCAAAGTCAAAGTTTAAGTCAAAGTCAAAGTTTAAGTCAAAGTCTATTTCAAAGTCTCAGTCAAAGTCTAAGTTAAAGTCTAAGTAAAAGTCAAAGTTTAAGTCAAATATTATTTCAAAGTCTAAGTCAAAGTCCAAGTCAAAGTTTAAGTGAAAGACTAAGTCTAAGTTGCTCCACGAGGTCGGTGTCCTTCCAGGATATCTACAATGAACAAATCTCCCGTCAAAGTCACCGTTCAAACACTGATATGTATCTGAAATCTTTCCGTTATGGTAGAGGGCAGAAGTCATTTCACAGACCGATTATCGCATTTTTTGTTTTTTTGTTTGTTGTTGTTTTTTTCATAACACGTAGGCTATTGTAGGCAATGTCTAAAGTCTAGGCCAAATGTCTGGTTTGTGATTAATGAAGAGATTTTTAATACAATCTTTCTCTCCAATCTGGCTTTGTTTTTATATAGTCTACACTTATTTTCGTTTGTGATGAAATTAATGCATGTGTCATGTGGATCTTAAACTGGAATTAGAATTATCTGCATGTGAGTTCATACTTAAGAATTTGGGTGCTGGGTCAAATGAGTGTTTTCCAATGGGATCCGTGATGGATTTCTCAAAGTTAATTCTTTTTTTTTTACAAAAGTGAAATACCTGTGCCTAAACCTAGAGTCTATTAAATAGTTTTACAACTTTATGCCAATTAAATCAATGTAAGGAGCATAGTATGAAGCATCAACATAGTTATCTAAGGAAATGGGTCTCAAAACAAGAGGGTTGGGTGAGCTATGGCTATGGTTTCTCGTCTCCTATGGATACATTAAATGGTATTTAACTGTATGCGATGTAACGGGGAGTGTTCAAATATTCATGCATGTAAAAATAATATGGTTCAGGTGCGTCGTTTAAAAAATAATAATCTGCGGCGGCAGTTATTGCTTAATATAATCTAAAGATCAGAAGTCGACACTTTGCCACAGCTATCTATAATAATGTTGCCTCGTTATTCATCCCCATCGTTTTTTACACGTTTTATCTAATTTGTCTTTTGTAGGTGACGTCATTTCTGTGGCATACTTCTCAAGTACTAACATAATTTTATGTTGTATCGCGAATCCCCTAATATAACCCTTGAAATTAATGTTATCTACTGAGCTTTTAGGCGGTCTCATTGTTCATTTTAACATAGTTCAGGACCGTGAACATATATATTTCAATTCTCTAGCTTACTTGTTTTCAGCGTTTTAATCTCATATTGGAATTTCTTTTCTTTTAGAGAGGAAAAAAAACGCTTCAAGAAGCCAATGAAAACTTTTCAACGAATTCTTTGACTTGAATTCGATTGTGTTGTTCATTTGTTTATCTTTGTAAAGACCAGCTGACAACCACCCGCCACTTGTAATGTAAACACTGTGTAGCCAGTAACACTACTTGATAGCACAACATTACGTCATAGAAACGAGATTACTCAATTAGCAAGTTTGGATTTAAATTATCTGTCCAGAAAACTTTCCGCGACACTGGAAAATATCAGCTCGAAGCGCCCAAGGGAGACTACACAACCATTAGTGAAAGACTTGGGCGCAGCCAAGACGGAGATCTTAGTGGTGTAGGAGTTGGTAACGGCGACAAGAGTTGATGATGTCAGTGGTCGGGGTAAGTAGAGACGTCAAATTGTATGTGTGATTGGTAGAGACGTCAAATTTTATGTGTGATTGGTAGAGACGTCAAATTGTACGTGTGATTGGTAGAGACGTCAAATTGTA
>MUZC01004635.1:28629-39778 GCA_002072015.1 Radix auricularia | reverse complement strand
CCGCGAGAGAACTAAAAAGAAGCTGGTGACATCACAAACGCTTTGATGTCAACGTCAAACGTCGCAGCGTAACAATTTGGTATGTTCTCTTGTGGGTTCTCAAACTTATAATTATATTTAATTTTCGTGTCTTGATAACTTAAACCAACCGGCGGCTGATGGCCTATCGACAGGCACTTTGAGAAGCACTGAATACAAAAAGTCATTAAATTTAAATAAATTTTAAGAGACCAAATGACCAAATATTTCAGTGGAATGAGTGGAAGTTTTATTTAAAGTTACTGTTTCGATGTGACGTCACATTTCTTCAACCCCCCTCCCTCCCCCACGTCACGCATCGTCACAAAAGTGAGACCCCCCTCCCCCCCTAGGTGCGTGACGTCATTTATGGACGGCCCCATATATATATGTATATAGATGTGGTCTGCCGTCATGGCGGTATAGTGTCGTTCGACTCAGTAACAAAAATTTTGTGAAAAAAATAGGTTGAAATATTTTTTAAAAAAAGAAATCTACGGGATGCTGCGCTTTAAAGTCTATTTGATAACGATTTAAAGTCTATTTGATAACGCTTTAAGATCTATTTGATAATGATTTAAATTCTATTTTATAGCGATTTGAAGCCTATTTGATAATACTTTAAGATGTATTTGAAAACGATTTAAAGTCTATTTTTAGCGATATAAAGTCTATTTTTTAGCGATTTAAAGTATATTTGATAATGCTTTAAGATCTATTTGATAACGATTTAAAGTCGGTTTGATAACGCTTTTAAGTCTATTTGATAACGCTCTGAAGTCTATTTAATAATGTTCTAAAGTCTTTTTGATAATGTTCTAAAGTCTATTTGATAAAGCCTGTTAAACTGCATTGACTCTGGTAAATAAAAATGGGAATAATATTAATGAAAAGAAAAATCATGGAAAGCTCACTCATCCAAAAACAGCACGTACTTCCTGTGTCCAGTGACAACGAGTGGGGCAGTGACCAAGACAGCTATACTACCTGTACCTACTATTACGCCAGACTACAGACTCGTTCATTCTAGCGGCCAGTCCATAACGAGTCTTGAGCGAATCCTAGGGTCGGAAAGCCTTATAAGTTATTATTATATCAACTCTGACTATGGCCACAAACAAAAAAACAAACAAAAAAAAACAAAAAAATCATTGTGAATTTAGGCTAAAACTACTTTGAGCGAACAGAAATTAACACGAACATTCCACGATGACTCGTTTTTGTTTACCATTGTAAAACTGTACATGAACATGTAGAAAAAAAATTCTATTGGCATTTAAAAACTGTTACAAACTGTTAGAGAGAAAACAAATAAATGTTAAGACGTTTTGTTAAACCATTAATTTCTTTCTCTTTTAAAAATTTGGTTATTTTTGTTATCAGGATGATGTGTCGGTTGACAATGTTGGCACCGTGATCGGTTACTTTCAACTTTTAACAGGGACACGTGACAACATTCAAAAATACTATAAGTAGCTTCAGGACCGCTTCCATACTCTTTATGTCATGATATGTATATGTAAGGAGGTTTGCAAGACGTGTCTATGTTAAAGGAATGTCTATGTTCAAGACGTGTCTATGTTAAAGGCATGTCTATGTTCAAGACGTGTCTATGTTAAAGGCATGTCTATGTTAAAGGCATGTCTATGTTCAAGACGTGTCTATGTTAAAGGCATGTCTATGTTCAAGGCGTGTCTATGTTCAAGACGTGTCTATGTTAAAGGCATGTCTATGTTAAAGGCGTGTCTATGTTCAAGACGTGTCTATGTTAAAGGCATGTCTATGTTCAAGACGTGTCTATGTTCAAGACGTGTCTATGTTAAAGGCATGTCTATGTTAAAGGCATGTCTATGTTCAAGACGTGTCTATGTTAAAGGCATGTCTAAGTTCAAGACGTGTCTATGGAAAGCCCCAGATTAATGGTCACAATAGACAGACAAGTCAGTTTCAAAATACAGTGAAACCTCGGTATACGTCCTTAATCCGTTCCAGACTCTTGGACGTATAACAAAAAAAGGACATGTACCAAACGTATATTTACTATAAGAAAAAGAAGGTAAAATGATTAATCAGTTCCCATGAAAAAATCATATCGTTATTTACATATTTATACATTTATTGACGTGGTTGTGTAAAATAATCCAAGCACGGCTTAAATTCAAAATACATAAGTCATTAGTAAAAAAAGAACCTTAAAAAACTTCTCCTGTTGTCCAGATCAAAATAAATTTTTCAACATGCTCTAATTTTCCTGATATTTGTTTTGTAATCGTTTTAATACCATCTATCTGCCTAATAGAGTCTTTGTTTTTTCATTATTATATAAATCGCCATTCTTGTCATGCTCGCCATTCTTGTCATGCTTCATTTAGACTAAGTCCCGCGATACTGACGCCAATTTCATCTTGACAATCTCTTTTGTCAACTCCGTGGCCGTGGTGATCCAAACCATTTTATTCTCGTTGCTTGGCTCCTCTCATTAAATTTATTATAATTCATAATAATGGAGTTTAGTTGTTTTTTTTTTTTAATTGTGATTTAACAAAAAATGTCGTAATAATTTAGGATCATTGCGCGATTCTGTATGGTTACAACTGTTACTAACACATTGCGCATGGTGTGATGTGATCGCACGGTGTGCTGTGATCGCACGGTGGGCTGTGATCGCACGGTGGGCTGTGATCGCACGGTGCGCTGTGATCGCACGGTGCGCTGTGATCGCACGGTGCGCTGTGATCGCACGGTGTGCTGTGATCACTACATGCTCGGCATGCACGATGTGTCATTTTGACTCATAGGAGCCGACAATAGATGACGTCACGCACCTGGGGGGGGGGAGATCACACATTTGGAACGAAGTGTAACGAGGGTTAGTGTTTTAGAACTGTGACGTCGCATCAAAGCGTGCAACGTAAATTAAAAATTTGATTGCCTACAATTTATTTTATGACGTTTTAAATGGCCTCATGGATGTTACGATATTAGAGCGCAGCTTAACACTAAACTTATAATACATACTTAAATGACAATAAAGTGATTTGGAAAAATGCTTATTTTCAAAAGGAAATACGGCTCTTATAAGAAAGGGGGGGGGGAGAAACTTTGTGACATCATATTTGAGGGGGACTAACTTTTTGTGGCGACAGATGACGGAAAAAACTTTGGGGAGGGGCGGGGAATTGGCCAAAATCGCCTTACTTCATTTATGGACGACCCCATAAAAATAGGTCGTAATCCAAACAAAGGTCGTATACAAAGATAAAAGTTTTGAGTCCAAACTGGACGTATACCAAGTTGGACATATACCAAAGCAGGCGAATACCGAAATACCTCTGTAACTTCAAATTTTCAAAATCAAAACGAGACTCGGCAATATTTGACGGAAACTGACATGACCAGGCTTGAGTGACCGACCTCTCTACCCCCCCCCCACTCAACAATCATTCATCCTAACTTCAGTTCCAGGTCAGCCGGCGTCAATCATACATCAATCCTGGCATTATTTAGCCGCCGCGCCATTCAACCCCCACCATCCACTCCTTTCCCTCGCCGCACCCTGCCTTTCTACTTGTTTGGTGGAAGACTCCCACCTAACCAGTCATTAAGCCCTAACCTCTGCTCCCTCGGTCCATTCACTTCCGCCGCGTTGACCGAAGTCGGTCGGCGCAGCCCGGAAGTACTCCGACCCCAAAGCCGAACGAAATCTTTTAATAAGCGAACGGTCCTTCGAGCGCCGACCGAACAGAAACCGACCGTCATCAACTGGGCGGACACCGTATCCATTACGTTATACTGGTGGCACCGCCGAGCACCGAACGAAAACTGCATCGCATTGTTCCCCCCCCCCCTCCTTTTTGAACGGGGCTTTCGCCGGACCGGGCGCCTATTCAGAGGGGGCAAAAAACACCCCCCTCTTTTCTTCTTCGGTGCGCATCGTATGACAATCCCCACTAATCCTCCAATAGGGGGTAAAAACCATCGTAATATTTCGTTTGGAGATCCTCTCTGCAATAATTCCTTTTAAGCCGATCTGTTCTTATGAGACGGCCGGCTGGATAACGTAGTATTGAAATGTAACTGTTGTTTGGGCGGTAGTGGTGGGAGGCGGGCGACATCAGAGACAATCGGGAGATAAAGAAACGGTTGAAGTTTGTTGGTGGGGTGGAGATGGAGGGGATTCCTGGATCCGGAAGAAAAATGGGTTGAGAGCCTAACGTAACTTGTTCGCCCTCGTTAGGAGCTTCGCGGTTTGTCGTGTGAACACATGACACCTAAGCCGACACGAGATGTACTCGAGATTACAGGGAGAAGCCGGCCTCTGTCCGAGCAGGCTGTCGAGGGTCGTTGGTAACCTTTTGGGCGTCAAGTTTTTCTGACTTCCGGAGGTCGTAGGAATAAAGCGTTTCTCATGTCACTGTAGTTTAACTAGATGTTGTATTTTATACAAACCATGATAATTTTTTTTAAAAAATAGTTAGAGCAGAGGTGGCACAATGCGAACCAGCAACATAGCTTTTGTGGCCCACAAATGAAGACATTTAGTCATGTAGAAATCCCGACTAAAACTGAGCTTTTCTTCATGTCTCATCTAGGGTTGTTAACGATAATCGGTAATCCGATTTTCCGTTTTGAAAGCAATAATCGATTTTAAAATATCCCTACACGATAATCGAAATTAATTTATATTAAAAAAATCATTTCCGTACTGAAAACTTCAAAAAATATTTGAACAAAATTTAATCCCGCATTTGCTGACATTTTCATCTAACATACCCGCCAAGGTGTGTTTATTTATCAGATCTGAGCGCCTCGTATAGTGGTTGTAAATTAATTAGGGTTGTTATCGATTAATTTAAATTTAATCGTTAACTTTTGAAAAATTACCGAATAATTCATCGATAATTTTGACTAAAGCTGAAAATAAGATTTATGACGTCATTAAACTGAAAATTTCATAAAATGTCCATATCTTCAGTAATTAATTTTAAAAAATATTTTTAGGAGATATATTTAAATATAAGTATTTTAATTTAATGTCAATGAATTTTAATTTTGTTATTGTTAACTCAGTAAAAACTATGAGTTTTTTTTAAATATCATTTTCCTAATAAAAACTGCTTATTTCAAAGTTTACACTTTAAAAATCTTTTTTAAATGCAGAAGTTTGTACGTAAAGAATAAAACTATTATTGTTTATTAATTATTAGATCTAATTATTTATTAATAAATCGAAAAAAGTGTTTAAAATATTTTATTTAATTTTAATCGCTATTTTATCGATTAAAATAATTTTAATCGATTAAATTTTTACCGATGAATCGAGGAATTAATAGTTAATTTCCGCAGCCCTAAAATTAATACATTTATTGTTTGGCGAAAGGTGTGATGTCAATAATTTCATTGAAATCGAAAAAAAATGACTAATTAATGCAGTCTCTATTGTCTAAATCATGATGTAAGCTAGACATAAATGCAATTCCCCACATTACTTATTGCGTGAGACATTTCGTTAATTCCACCGTTTCCACACCATTTCGGCAGCTCTAGACACTGTGGGACGGCATTTTCTTAAATCAAAGAAAACTATGACGTCATTTCCTTATTCCACGTCACATTCGCCTTATAAGAATACATTTCTATGAAATCAGCGGTAAAACGATAACCGGTGTAAAATCGGATTTGCATAACCGATAATCCGTTTGCCAAAAGTATGCCAAATTAACAACCTTAGTCTCAAATAAACTGATAGGGTTTTTTTTTAATAATTTTTTTAAAAATAAGTTTTTAAACAAGTGTGATAAATACACAAATAAATAAATCTAATTAATCGACCACTTTCATTTTAGTTTCATTTAATTATTTTTATGATACTATATCATTATACTTTTTTTCTGATCTGTAATGAATAGTATCTTTAAACGGTGCGTCCATCTCCTTGGTTAGAGAGTTTAGATCCTAAATCCCGGAAACTTAACAGGCTAGTGATAAAAGTTTGTTTTGTTGTTTGTTTTTTTAAACATAATATTGTCAAGTGACTTATTTAACAAGTCTGAGTACATATGTACATTTGATGGAGGGTCCAATTTAAATTTTTTATGGAGGGTCAAATTTAAACATTTGGTGGAGGGTCCAATTTAATCATTTGATGGAGGGTCCCATTTAAAGATTTGATGGAGGGTCCAATTTAAACCCAGTAATTCTTAGTTTAATCACGACTAAATAAATTCAGCGGACAATCACATTTATTTCGTTGAAAAAATGGAGCTACACTTTCAAAAACATGAACACATTTCTTTGAAATATTTCGTGGACACATTTCGGGGCCATATTTCTTTAACACATTTCTTTGAGACACTTTTGTGATACATTTCTTTGAGACATTTTTGTGATACATTTCTTTGAGACATTTTTGTGATACATTTCTTTGAGACATTTTTGTGATACATTTCTTTGAGACACTTTTGTGATACATTTCCTGGACACGCTTCTAATGAACTGTGCCAAACATGAATTCCTTAAGTTCTTTTACAACTCGGACTTCAAGTTTATGTTTTTATGACTCAATGAACTATATCCAATATCAAGCAATTCTCTTTCCTCTTGTATCACGATGACTTAATATTGACCCTGTCAAACACTATAAATTATTTCTTTCATTACTATAGGACTATTACCTCTGACAACAAGGGAGACGCTTATTTCGTTTAACGTGAAAGTATTGTAAGATATCCTTTAGAGTCCTCTGTGCATAAATTTGCTCCATTCTCTTGTAGCTAAACCTTCTGATTCTTTTATAACCCTCCAATGTTTTCACTGGCTGGCCTCACCAAACGGGATCGCCATTACAGAAAAGTATCGACTTATCTTCTAGGTTTTGACATGTCTGAAGTTCCACTCGTGGCAGGGCATTGGCCGTTAGCGCTTGTATTACATGGCTCTAAGAGCTGATTGCTGTTAGGACCTTATTGAATGGTTCTAAGAGCTGATTGCTGTTAGGACCTTATTGAATGGTTCTAAGAGCTGATTGCTCATGTTAGGGCCCACATTGAATGCCTCTAAGAGTTGATTGCTGTTAGGGCCTGTATTGGATGGCTCTAAGTGCAGATTGCCGTTTAATTATATTGCATGCGGCTCTAAGAGCAGATTGCCATTAGTGCTTGTATTGCATGGCTCTAAGAGCATACTGCCTTTATGGCGTGTTTTGAATGGCTCTTAGAGCAGATTGCTGTTAGTCTTTGTATTGCATGACTCTAACAGCAGATTGCTGTTAGGGAGTGTATTGCCTGGCTCTAAGAGCAGATCGCCCTTAGTCTTTGTATTGCATAGCTCTAAGAGCAGATTGCCGTTAGGGAGTGTATTGCATGGTTCTTAAAGGAGATTACCTTTATTGCTTGTTTTGCAATTAATTTATATCCATATTATCTTCTATTATATAAAGATGAAATTTTGTTTGTTTGTTACCAATACAATTCCACACCGTTGGACCTAGGGCGCTGAAATTTTGCATGGGACACCAATTTGACCCGGAAAAGGTCATAGGCTATATTTCAACCCCAGGTGACCACCCTAGGGTAAGGGGGCCCATTATTTTGCTTTTTTTCCTGATATGAGATTTATTAAAAATGAAAATCACTAATTCTCCTATTTAGCGTGTAGATTAAAGCATAAAACTTTTGGTAGTTGTTAAGTCTACTTCTACGATGGTAACAGGCGAAAACAGTATTTAAATTATCACTTACTGGGGTCTGGGGGCCCAAATGTAGTTTTTTTTTCTTATATTTAAACTGACTAATCACTAATTCTCGAACTTTCCGTGTGGGTAGAAGCATGACACTTTGGTAAATCGCTGAGTCGTCTCTGGCAATGATTATTGACGATAATTTTTTTTTTTTTAGAAATCACACTCATGTGGCCCGGGGGCCAAAAAACTATTTATTTTAATTCTGAAAATCGCTACTTACCCACTTTCCCGTGTAGGTAGAAACATGAAACTTTGGGAAGTTGTTGAGTACACTTTCGCGATGGTAACATGTAAAAAATAATTTTAAATTATCACTCATTGGGGGCCGAGGCCCAAATTTCTTTTTTTTAAATATAAAAACTGACTCATCAGTAATTTGCCGATTTCCCGTGTTGGTAGAAGCATGAAACTTTGCAAAGTATTTGAGAAGCCTATTGTGACAATAACTGGCGGAAAATAATTTTAAATATAACACTCATGGGGGCCGGGAGCACAAAACATTTTCCCCCTTACATGGACTATATAAAATATGAAAATCACTAAATATCCTATTTCCCGCGTAGGCAGAAGCATGAAACTTTGCGAAGTTGTTAAGTACAATTTCACCATGGTAAAAATGAATATAATATTTTAATTATCCCTTCCTGTGGGCCTTGGGCCCAAATAAATTTTGTTCCATATATGAGCTTTGTAAAAACTGAAAATCACTAATTCTCCTATTTCCCGTGTATCTAAAAACATGAAAATTTAGGTAGTTGTTCAGTACACTTCCACGATGGTTACTGGTGAAAACAATATTTAAATTCTCCCTTACTGGGGGCCGGGTGGCCCAAATGTAGTTTTTTTTCTTATATTAAAAATGTAATAATTCCTAATCCTCCAACTTTCTGTACAGGTAGAATTATGAAACATTGGTAAGTTGTTGAATAGCTTCTTGCAAAGATTATTGGACATTTTTAAAAATAGAATTCACTTTCATGGGGGCCCGCGGGCCCAAAAAAGTTTTTTTTCCTTTTACTGAAAATTGATATTTTTTCCATTTTCCCGTCTAGGTAGAAACATAAAAATTTGGGAACTTGTTTCGTACACTACCGAAATGGTAACAGGCAAAAAAATATTTTAAGTATCACTCACTTGGAGCCGGGGGCCCAAATGTATTTTCTGATATTAAAACTGACCCATCACTAATTTTCCTATATCCCGTGTGGTTAGAAGCAGGAAACTTTAGAGAAACTGTTGAGTACAATCCCGCGCTGGTAACAAGCGAAAACAATATTTAAATTGCCACTCACAATGAGCTGGGGACACAAATGTATATTTTTCTTAAATAAAAAATTAATTATCACATATTCTCCAACTTCCTGTGCAGGTAGATACATGACATTTTGGGATGGTAGCAGGCAAAAACTTATCACTCAATTGTAGTTTTTTCACCTTATTAGCTAAATTACAAATAAAAAAGTTTGGATACTGTGTAAATTTATTTTTACAAAACTTGGAAGATAAAAACTTGATGGCCTATATTAAAATTCGTTAGGTCAGTAAAATTATATTTTTTTAATCTTTTGTAGCCATTTAACCATTCGATTACACTAGATTTTTAAAAACAAATTCTATATAATTCATCATGATCCAAATTGAAATGCGCTGTTGTTTTGAACTATGCATTTTACACCCATAGGGCCCCCGACCCTTATTTTATTTTTTAAAAAGAAATTTTAATAGTAAAAATACCTTTCAGGGCTAGGGTCCCTTAAGTCATTTTTTAACATTAGTTATATAAAAGGTAATTGTATACTGAGTAAATGGGTACATTATTAACCAAATGTGATTTAAAAAAAATAATAAAATTTCCAATGGGGTAATGAACTTCTAACGTCTGTTCCAAGACGGTTTAGTTAATATATTTAGTATATCCATCATGATCCAGATTGAAATCAAAGGGGTTTTTGAAATAGTGTTTACCGGTTTTAAACGCTAACTGAAATCTTAAATTACCGCTGCAAGGCGCGGGTAATTGGCTAGTGAATTTATAAAGGACGCCGCCTTTACGTGTGTGACGCTGTATGTAGATCACGATCCAGTTACTTCACTCTTTGACCAAGAAACCATCTAAAAACAAACCAATACATTTTTTTAAAAGCTGGTTAGCCGGCTACGAAGTAGAAGATTGTCGATAGTTGTATTTTAAAACTCATAATTCAAGGAAATTGCCCAAAATCTATAACAATCATCACATTAATAAGTCAATTTATTTCTCTCTATTTCAGTGACTTAAGATCTCAGTTGTTTGTCATTAACTTTTAAATGTACATTCCCATTTTGACATAAGGAGCTATGTGATATCTAATATTTAACTTAAGTGTCTGCTCAACTCTGATAAAAATGCAAGACTAGAAAAAAAAAACATGCATAAGAGTAGGACGCAATAATCGTCTGTATAGAAGTAGCGTCTGTAATAAAATATAAGAGTTTGTAAAGCATGACATTTAGAAGGATAAGATTAAGATGGTAAGTCTATTTCTTCCAAGACGAGAACAGCAAAACAACTAATAATAAGATTTCTCGTAAGATAGAGATAGATTACAATAGAGATAGAGTTTAAGATAACTTACAGACAGAAGCTCGGTTTCGATTCTATTATCAGCTCGGTTTGAATTCGGCTTCATTGTCAGACACCCACTCCCCCCTAACTTTGCGACACCCGACCACCATCACCCACAGACACCACCACAACACGACCACCATCATCACCCACACCACGACCGCCATCATCACCCACACCACGACTGCCATCATCCACCACACCACGACCGCCATCATCAACCACACCACGACTGCCATCATCCACCACACCACGACCACCATCATCCATAACACCACGACTGCCATCATCCACCACACCACGACCACCATCATCCACCACACCATGACTGCCATCATCCACCACACCACGACCACCATCATCCACCATACCATGACCGCCATCATCCACCACACCACGACTGCCATCATCCATAACACCACGACTGCCATCATCCATAACACCATGACTGCCATCATCCACCACACCACGACCACCATCATCCACCACACCACGACCACCATCATCCACCATACCATGACCACCATCATCCATAACACCACGACTGCCATCATCCACCACACCACGACCACCATCATCCACCACACCATGACTGCCATCATCCACCACACCACGACCACCATCATCCACCACACCTCGACCGCCATCATCACCCACACCATGACTGCCATCATCCACCACACCATGACCGCCATCATCCACCACACCACGACTGCCATCATCCACCACACCACGACCGCCATCATCAACCACACCACGACTGCCATCATCCACCACACCACGAC
>MUZC01004634.1:335374-354288 GCA_002072015.1 Radix auricularia | reverse complement strand
CAGTTTTTTCACCTTATATTAGCTAAATTACAAATAAACAAAACCTTTGGATACTATGTAAATACATTTTTAAAAAACTCGGAAGATACAAATTTGAAGACCTATGTTAAAATTCGTTTGGTCAATAAAATGATATTTTTTCAATCTTTTGTGACCCTTGGCCCCTAATCTCTATTTCGTTAACGTTTAAAACATTTTACCATTCGTTACCACTCTATTTTTTAAATCAAATTTGGACTAACAAATATATTCATCATGATCCAAATGGAAATAAGCTGTTGTTTTGAACTATACAATTTGCACCCATAGGACCCCGGACCCAAATTTTATTTTTTAAATTAAGTTTTAATTTTTAATAGTAAAAACACATTTTAGGGCTGGAGACCGGTTTGTTATTTTTAACATTAGTTATATAAAAGGTAATTTAAAAATTGTCTATTGAGTTAATGGATAAATTATTGAACAAATGTGATTTTAAAAATAATACAATTTCCAATGGGGTTATGAACTTTTAAAGTCTGTTCCAAGACGGTTTATTTAACATATTTAGCATATCCATCATGATTGAGATTGAAATCAAAGGGATATTGAATTAGTGTTTACCGGTTCTAAGAGCTAACTGAAATCTTAAAATACCGCTGCAAAGCGCGGGTAATTAGCTAGTACTTTCTAATTTTAAAAAAAATTAAACTAAACAATTGCTATCTAAAAGTTGGTGCTATAACTACGTTATTCATACGGAAAGAGATTTTTCAAATTATTCCTTCTCCGATTTTGTTATAAATATTATAAGCTACCGTTTGGTGGTAGTTTTAACCCGATAGATGTTATGGTTGTCGAGAAATTGACTAAATGCTATCTTCTTTTTTTTTTGGTCTGTGTGTGTGTGTGTGTGGCGTACGTGCGTGCGTGTGTGTGTGTGTGTGTGGGGGGTATATTCCAGGGAATCCAGTAAAACTTTTCGGTATTTTTTTTTTGTGTGGCCCGTGCACACCTTTTGCATATTTTCAAAAGACCCTAACCCTCTATCTGGTATGGTTCAGGAGGAGTCACATGTGCACGCTCGATAGACATTTCAAATATGTAAACGCAATTTATCCCATGTGAAATCGCGTTAAAAAGAAGTAATTATCAATGTTATTAGTTCTACAATGGGCTTTACTTGTCTACTTCCATTAGCCTGTCATCATAGTACTAACAACAACCTGTCATCATAGTACTAAAAACAACAACCTGTCATCATAGTGCTGACAACAACCTGTCATCATAGTACTAACAACAACCTGTCATCATAGTACTAACAACAACAACAACCTGTCATCATAGTACTAACAACAACCTGTCATCATAGTACTAACAACAACCTGTCATCATAGTACTAACAACAACAACCTGTCATCATAGTGCTGACAACAACCTGTCATCATAGTACTAACAGCAACCTGTCATCATAGTGCTGACAACAACCTGTCATCATAGTACTAACAACTACCTGTCATCATAGTAATAACAACAACCTGTCATCATAGTACTAACAACAACCTGTCATCATAGAACTAACAACAACAACCTGTCATCATAGTACTAACAACAACCTGTCATCATATTACTAACAACAACCTGTCATCATAGAACTAACAACAACCTGTCATCATAGTACTAACAACAACCTGTCATCATAGAACTAACAACAACATGTCATCATAGAACTAACAACAACCTGTCATCATAGTACTAACAACAACCTGTCATCATAGAACTAACAACAACTTGTCATCATAGTACTAACAACAACCTGTCATCATGGTACTAACAACAACCTGTCATCATAGAACTAACAACAACAACCTGTCATCATAGTACTAACAACAAACTGTCATCATAGTACTAACAACAACCTGTCATCATAGAACTAACAACAACCTGTCATCATAGTACTAACAACAACAACCTGTCATCATAGTACTGACAACAACCTGTCATCATAGTACTGACAACAACCTGTCATCATAGTACTAACAACAACCTGTCATCATAGTACTAACAGCAACCTGTCATCATAGTACTAACAGCAACCTGTCATCATAGTACTAATAACAACCTGTCATCATAGTACTAACAACATCTCGTTCAAATTGACTCACAAGATTTCATAGACATCAGCTCTAAGAAAGTGAATATATTTACCTTAACAAAAAAAAAATGTTTGTTTCCCATGTCTATTGCAAACTCAATTGAAACTTAAGGAACGCAAGCGATCATTTTAAAAATAAAATTTAAAAATTTTCACTTTTCTTTTCTTCAAAATTATTTAGCTCATAACCATTGTCGTCACAAGTAATAATCTGTATGTAGCACTTTTATTCTCCCAAGCTAATCCTAGAATGTTATTATAATTATTGAGCTTATAAAAAATGTTCTGGTAGGCATACCACGAACTGAGTTAACAAGAAAGTAGAAACCAGCTTGTTACACATTTGTGTCTATAGGGTAATGAGCAAATCTAGTTTAAAACATGTCAGAGTAAAGTCAGAAACAAAGCCTATAGGCAAGGGTCAGGCACGAGTCAGTCAGACACGAGTCAGTCAGACACGAGTCAGTCAGACATGAGCCAGTCAGGCACGAGTCAGTCAGGCACGAGTCAGTCAGACACGAGTCAGTCAGACACGGGTCAGTCAGGCACGAGTCAGTCAGGCACGAGTCAGTCAGACACGAGTCAGTCATACACGAGTCAGTCAGACACAGGTCAGTCAGGCACGAGTCAGTCAGGCACGAGTCAGTCAGACTCGAGTCAGTCAGGCACGAGTCAGTCAGACACGAGTCAGTCAGGCACGAGTCAGTCAGACTCGAGTCAGTCAGACACGAGTCAGTCAGGCACGAGTCAATCAGGCACGAGTCAGTCAGACACGAGTCAGTCAGACACGAGTCAGTCAGACACGAGTCAGTCAGACACGAGTCAGTCAGGCATGGGTCAGTCAGGCATGGGTCAGTCAGGCACGAGTCAGTCAGGCACGAGTCAGTCAGGCACGAGTCAGTCAGACACGAGTCAGTCAGGCATGGGTCAGTCAGGCACGAGTCAGTCAGGCACGAGTCAGTCAGACACGAGTCAGTCAGGCACGAGTCAGTCAAGCACAAGTCAGTTAGTCACGAGTCAGTCAAGCACGAGTGAGTCAGACTCGAGTAAGTCAGACGTGTAAGTCAGATGCGAGTCAGTCGGACATGAGTCAGTTAGTCACGAGTCAGTCAGGCACGAGTCAGTCAGGCACGAGTCAGTCAGGCACGAGTCAGTCAGACACGAGTCAGTCAGGCATGGGTCATTCAGGCACGAGTCAGTCAGGCACGAGTCAGTCAGACACGAGTCAGTCAGGCACGAGTCAGTCAGGCACGAGTCAGTCAGGCACGAGTCAGTCAGACACGAGTCAGTCAGACACGAGTCAGTCATGCACGAGTAAGTCAAGCACAAGTCAGTTAGTCACGAGTCAGTCAGACACGAGTCAGTCATGCACGAGTAAGTCAAGCACAAGTCAGTTAGTCACGAGTCAGTCAGACACGAGTCAGTCAGACACGAGTAGGTCAGACACGAGTCAGTCATGCACGAGTAAGTCAAGCACAAGTCAGTTAGTCACGAGTCAGTCAGACACGAGTCAGTCAGACACGAGTCAGTCATGCACGAGTAAGTCAAGCACAAGTCAGTTAGTCACGAGTCAGTCAAGCACGAGTGAGTCAGACTCGAGTAAGTCAGACGTGTAAGTCAGATGCGAGTCAGTCGGACATGAGTCAGTTAGTCACGAGTCAGTCAAGCACGAGTGAGTTAGACTTGAGTAAGTCAGGCACGAGTCAGTCAAGCACGAGTGAGTCAGACTCGAGTAAGTCAGGCACGAGTCAGTCGTACACGAGTCAGTCAGACATGAGTCAGTCACGCCCGAGTCAAGTCTTGTCAGCCATTAGGATGTTAGCTGAGATATATCCATGCCTGGACTCTGTAAGGAACATCACACTATCCATCGCCTTATATCAACAATTGCAACACTTTATGACAACATTTCATGGCTATATTTATATTTGAAAACAAAGTTTGTCTAAGTGGGCCACTTTCTATTTTTAGCCGCGTCAAGTCAAGAAAAGGTATTCGATATTCTCCCGGGGACAGTATCCAGGCAACAACTGGCCACTCATCGTATACAAAATCCTAACGATACGAGAATCAAACCTTTGCACAATGGATATTAAATCTTAGATACAAGAGAAACAAACTATGCACAATGCACATTGGATATTATATCTTAGTTATACGAGAATCAAACCAATGCACATTTGATATTAAATGTTAGTTATACCTAAGTCGAATCTGAGTTATATGAATTTCAAACTCTAGATTATGGCACTCAAAGGGGATTTATGAAGTAACCTCTTAAATTTATCTTTTTAACGCAATTTCCTTGAAATGTCTGCGCTGTTTATTTGTGACGACAATAGGTATGAACTAAAAAAAAAATTAATTGAAAAAAAATCTTATTGTTTTAAAAATGATCGCTTGAGTTGCTAAAGTTTCAATAGAGTTTCAATAGAGAAGGAAAAGAGGCAGACCAAGGAAGAGTTGGGAGGACAATATCAAAGAGTGGACCGGCCTGTCATTTAGCGATTCCCAGAAGGCAGCTCAGAACCGTGACACATGGCATGAGATAGTGCGCAGCTCGAATTGGTGCCCCAACGACCCAGCGTCGGGTTAAGGGACAATTCAGTTCAGTCAGTTCAGAGTTTGCAATAGACCTGGGAAACAAAATGAAAACAATTGTAAACGTCTTTAACATTTTCTGTTGTTGTTACTGTAAAGATCTCCACTTTCCTACAGCTGATCTCTATGAAATCATGTGAGTCAATGTGTGTTTGGAAATGGTGTTTAAATAATCTTCTGTAGACTACAGAAGGAGCGTCTGTAACATGTAAGATAAGATAAATACTCATTCGAGTTTTTATTACTTGTTTATGTATTAAACAGTTCTTGAGTGGTTTTAACCAAGTGATTTTCAAGTTAATATTCCATTCAATAGATTTTGATAATGTTTAGTGCTAGTCTCTGCAGAGTTTTACTTTTCAAATATTCTTCAATTTTTAATAAGTGTATTAAAGCTTTTTCTCTCTCAAACAGTCTGTATGCAATTTCTTTTTAAACCAGTATTTTTTTTTTTAAACTTAACTTTATATCTATTTTGTTTGCAGAAATTTTTGACAAAGGATGGAACATGAAACAATCAACAAATCCGAATTCAAGCTGAGGGCAAGACGACACTGGCCAGGTTTTTGACAATCTGAAGATCTTCCCACCTACATTGTTTCAGGCCGCTTAAAGTATTTTGGCATCTTGTTTGCTTGGTGTGTCTAGAACTGCACGTTGAAAAGTTTCACGCTTCTATCTACACGGGAAATAGGAAAATGTATGATTTTTTTTTATAGAGCCCAAATAGGAAAAAATATTTTTGGGCCCCCGGCCCCACATAAGCGATATTTTTAAAATTCTTTTTCGCCAGTTTTCGTCGTGAGAGGGTATCCAACAGCTTTTCAAAATTTCATGCTCCTACCTACACGGAAAATAGGAGAATTAGTGATGAGTCAGTTTATAATATAAGAAAAACTATATTTGGGCCCCACGGCCCCCATGAGAGGGAGTTTAAAACATTTTTTAAATCAATTTTCGTCGGGAGCGTGTACTCAAAACAGTTCCTAGGTTTCATGCTTCTACCTATACGGGAAATGGGAGAATTAGTTATTTTCAATTTTTAAATAGCTCATATAAGTAAAGAAAACTAAACTTTATGGGGACCCCGGCCCCATTGAGTGGGAAATTTAACTATTTGTTTCAAATTATTTTTGAGAGCAAGTACTCAACAAATTTCCAAAGTTTCACGCTTCTATCTACACGGGAAATAGGGAAATTGATGATTTTTTTTTTTATAGAGCCCATATAGGAAAAAATGTTTTTGGGCCCCCGGCCCCACATAAGCGATATTTGTAAAATTCTTTTTCGCCAGTTTAAAATTTTTCGTCGTGAGAGTGTAGCCAACACCTTTTCAAAATTTCATGCTCCTACCTGCACGGGAAATTGGAGAATTAGTGATGAGTCGGTTTTTTAATGTAAGAAAAACTATATTTGGGCCCCCGGTCCCCCATGAGAGGGAATTTTAACATACTTTTTTGCCAGTTCTTTTCGAGAGCGTGTACTCAAAAAATTAACCAAAGCTTCATGCTTCTACCTATACGGGAAATATGAGAATTAGTGATTTTTAATTTTTATATAACGCATATAAGGAAAAAAACGTTTTTGGGGCCTCGGCCCCCATGTGTGGGAAATTTAACTCTCTTTTCCAGTTATAATTGGGAGCATGTACTTAACAAATTTCCAAAGCTTAATGCTTCTACCTACACGGGAAATAGGAAAATTGGTGATTTTCAATTTTTATAGAGCCCAAATTAGGGGGGAAAAGTTTTTGGGCCCGGCCGCACATGAGCGAGATTTTTAAAATTCTTTTTCGCCAATTTTCGTCGTGAGAGGGTAACCAACAACTTCCCAAAGTTTCATGCTTCTACCTACACGGGAAGTTGGAGAATTAGTGATGAATCAGTGAGTCAGTCAGTCAGGGCTTTCTTTTTTATATGAGCTTTATAAAAATTTAAAATAACTAATTTTCCTATTTCCAGAGTAGGTAGACTCATGAAACGTAAGGGAATTTATAATTACACTTTCACGATGGTAGCAGGTGAAAAATATTTAAAATATCCCTTACTGGAGGTTAGGGGGCCCAAATGTAGTTTTTTCCTAATATAAACTAAATAAAAACTGAACATCACTAATTCTCCCTTTCCTTATGTAGGTAGAAGTATGAAACCTTGGAAAATTGTTGAATACAATCTCCCGATGAAAGTTGGCAAAAGAGAATTGTAAATTCCAACTCATAGGGGGCTGGGGGCCCAAATATAATTTTTCTTATATTAAAAACTGACTCATCACAAATTCCAGATTCATCGTGTAGGTAAAAACATAAAACTTTTGGAAGTTATTGGGTTCCCTCTCACGACGAAAATTGGCGTAAAATAATTTTTAAATGCACACATATGAGTGCCGCGCCCCCAAAACTTGCCTTTTCCTTATATGTGCTGTATAAAAATCACGTATAAAAATTGAAAATCACGAATTCTCCTATTTTACGAATAGGCAAACGCATGAAACTTTGGGAGTTTATTAAAAACACTCCTACGATGGTTGGAGGTGAACAATTATTTAAAATATCTCTTACTTGGGGCCGGGGGCCCAAATGTAGTTTTTTCCTAATAGTAACTATATAAACATGTAAAAATCACTAATTCTCTCATTCCCCATGTAGGTAGAAGCATAAAACGTTTTGAAGATGTTGGGGCCCAAATATAGTTTTTTATGCACTCACTAACTCACTCACTCATATCTAATTCTCCAACTTCCCGCAGCAAAGCGCGGATAAATTGCTAGTTTAATTATATTTGGAAATAGCTCATATGCTACGAGATGTTCTCACTTTTATTGGCACACCCTGTAGATCAGCGTTTCTCAAACTTGTTTGGGTAATGATACACTAAGAATATTCGAGAATTTTCGTGGCACACAAAAATAATTTTAACTTATTTTATTAAAAAGATAACATGTGTACCAAGAAAATCTTTAGATTATTTAAACTGAACCTGGAAAGAATTCCCGTCATTAAAAAAATAAATAAATAAACATCCACATTTGACCATAGAGACACATCTGTTGTCATAGAGTTCTAATATAAAAGGAAGACTTTAAAAAAAACATTTTAGCGTAACTTGTTAGAGTACATACTGTCCATCTTGACATCTATATATATAACCATCCATGCCGGACACCAAGTAGCAAGCTGTCTGACCCCAGCGACCAATCAGATTGCAAGAAAAGTTAGTGCACAGCGTAGAGGGTCATCAATGTTGATTTGAAGTCAATTACTATGTTTTTTCAGAACATCAAATTAACATCTATTTCCTTCATTTCCCACTTTCTTTTCGATCACCATAACAAGCACAAGACGAGTGGAAATAAGCTTGACGAATGACCTTTGTCATGTTATGCGAATTAGTTTATGGTTGGTAAGCTAGGGTGGTGCGGGGTGGCAAGTGGCTAACCACAGTGCACATGTATCCAGATCAACAATGCTGTGCAGTTATCCGAGGATCATTCACGTTGTTCTGATTTCATCGTGATGTAGTTTGTGTCTGATCACCCCCCTCTCTTTGCACTATCTATGAGCAAATCTGCGGCGTATGCTACGCCGCGGGCATCTAATAATAAATACTTTAGAATCTTGACAGATTGAATACTATATAATTT
This sequence comes from Radix auricularia, assembly GCA_002072015.1. NCBI lineage: Eukaryota > Metazoa > Mollusca > Gastropoda > Lymnaeidae > Radix > Radix auricularia. The sequence continues at coordinate 345,914 of MUZC01004634.1, read as the reverse complement.
TAAAAGACTGAATACTGTATAATATTGACAGAGTCAATACTGTCTATATTGACAGAAGTGCATACTGTCTATAATGACAGAGTGCATATTGTCTATATTGACAGAGGGGATACTGCCTGTCCTGACAAAGTGAATACTGACATTATTGACAGAGTATATACTGTCTGTATTGACAGAGTGGATGCTGTCTATATTGAAATAGAGGATGATATCTATCTTGACATATTAAATACTGTCTATCTTGACAGTGGATTATGTCTATGTTGGCAGAGTGGATACTGTCTATATTGACAAGGTGAATGTTGTCTACAGAGTCTTTACTGTCTATATTGGCAGAGTGAATACTCTCTATGTTGACAGAGTGGATACTGTTAAACATTAGCCAAAGAATAGTTAATGTAGGTAAACAAGAATTATTTCAAGGTGTTAAGATTCCTTTAATCATTTCAACACAGTAGTCTTTTCCTGGGTGGATTACCTTATTTAGACCAGGTTGTCCAAGTTGTCTTTTCCTGGGTGGATTACCTTATTTAGACCAGGTTGTCCAAGTAGTCTTTTCCTGGGTGGATTACCTTCTTTAGACCAGGTTATTTAGAGTAGTCTTTTCCTGGTTTGATTACCATCTTTCGAGCAGGTTGTCAGATAGATTTCTTTGGACCAGTCAACCATCTTAGTTTTTGCCAGTGAACACCATGTTCCCTCTAAGCCTCGCGGCTGTGTTGCCGCGAAGCTATGTGCTAGACACCGCGCAGTAGTTTAAAGTTAACGTGCATCACATTTTCCAAAGAGATGATACTTGTTTGTAAAATTAAATTTTTTGCACAGAGAAATGGATTATTTGCACACGTGTTTGTTATTAGTATTATCATTTATTATTGTTACTGTTATTATTATTATTATTGTTGTTATTATTGAACATGAACCAACTTACATGAGATTTGTTGTACACGGGTAAAGTTGTCCCGGTGTAGAAGTTGTCATTTAATGTCATCTGTAGCTGTCACCAGCTATTGCGCTGTTCCATTGTAATCTATATAGTTGTGATAAATAATGTAGTTGTGATAAAATATAGTTGTCATAAATTATAGAGCTGTGATAAATTATTTAGTTGTGATAAATTATATAGTTGTGAAACATTATTTGTTTGTGATAAATTATATAGATGTGATAAATTATATAGATGTGATAAATTATATAGATGTGATAAATTATATAGATGTGATAATTTATATAGTTGTGATAAATTATATAGATGTGATAAATTATATAGTTGTGATAAATTATGTATTTGTGAAAAAGTATATAGTTGCGAAAAAATAATATAGTATTGATAATTTATAGTTGTCATAAATTATAGTTTTGATAAATTATAGTTGTAATAAATTATATTGTGTAAAAATTTTATAGTTGCGATAAATTATATTGTTGTATAAATTATATAGTTGTGATAAATTATATATTTTGTGATATGGGGTTGTTGAAAACATTTGTGATTTTTAAAAAACTGTCATAGATCGTTGTGTTGTATCTGTATAGTTATAATGTGTCGAGGTGGTCAATATTTTAATATCTGTGCGCTCTGTATTTGTTTTTTGGAAGTTTAGGCACATCTGATACATTGGAAATGTTTTTGTTTTTTTTGGTTCGTTTGTTTGTTTGTTTGTTTGTTGTTGTTGATGTTTTTAAAAAATATTTTTATTTATTTATTTTGGTTGTTGTTGTTGTTTGTTCGTTGTTGCTGATGTTTTTGGTTTTTTTAATTTATTTTATTTTATTATTGTTATTTCATTATTTTGGGGGGGGGGGGGGGGGGGGGGGGGGGGGATCCATCGAATGAAATGACTTCAAAGTTTCTGCCTTGCACAGAAGTGTTTTAGCGGTCTATATGCTTCACAATAAAGTGTTTTGAAATTACTTTAACTTAACAGTGCTGTAATTGAATTTTATTCTTTCTAATCAATGTATTCTTTTTTAATAATAATTTCCAGATTCGTTACTAAAAGGAAACTTATAAGCAGTAAACAAATCCCAGATGTTTTAGAACAATACGATCTCTCTATTTATTCTTTTATTTGATGGCTCACATTTATTTGGCTCACATTTATAAATGGCTCACATTTTTATGGCGCACATTTATTTATGGCTCAACTTAATTGATGGCGTACTTAAATTGATGGCACAGATTTAATGATGGCAAAAATTTTCATTTTAATTGATGTCCCCCTTTAAATAGTTGGTCCACATCACTTCAGGTCTGTCAAGAGTTGATAGCCTATGGGGACAGTGGTCAAGTGACAGTCTTGTTGTGTGAAAAGAATTGAAAATGATCAGAAAACAGGAGCAAAATTTGACGCTGAAACTCAAGGTGCGAAGACCTTATTGAGATCTGCGTGTGCCTTGAGTTGGTGGGCTGTCAGTGGCATGGTTGGTTGTCAGTGACATGGAGGGCTGTCAGTGACATTGGTAGGCTATCAGGGACATTGGTAGTCTGTCCGTGACATTGGTAGGCTGTCAGTGACATCGTGGGATGTCAGTGGCATGGTGGGCTGTCATTAACATGGTGGGCTGTCAGTGCCATGGTGGGCTGTCATTCACATGGTGGGTTGTCAGTGACATTGTGGGCTGTCAGTGACATTGTGGGCTGCCAGTGACATTGGTAGGCTGTCAGTGACATTGGTAGACTGTCAATGACATGGTGGGCTGTCAGTGTCATGGTGGGCTGTCATTAACATGGTGGGCTTCAGTGACATTGTGGGTTGTCAGTGACATTGGTAGGCTGTCAGTGACGTGGTGGTCTGTCAGTGACGTGGTGGTCTGTCGGTGACATGGTGCGCTGTCAGTGCCATGGTGGGCTGTCGGTGACATGGTTGTGTCAAGCTAAGGAAACCGTATCCCAAAGATTAAGCCATCACATTCTAAGATGCCATGCCATCAATGAAATGACATCAAAGAAATTGAACAAATTAAATGACATTATTGAAATGGAACCAATGAAACGACAAAATGAAATGACACTAGTGAAATTTCAATGACTTCTTTAAGTTGTGAGTGTACTTTAGCTAAGTGGCTCTCTTGGTGGCCTTGCAGGTGTCTAGTTGAATTTCAAAATGTTCATTCTATAAATAAGTGCCAAGAACACTTGATTGTTTGCGCCCCACAAAGACATTTCCTTTCAGCATTCACGAAGAGATTCTCTATGACGTAAACAAATATATTCATCACATTCAAGAAAAGCTGTGGTGTTCACTCAGACACAATGAAATTTTCTGTTCCACACGGAAAGAGTTTAAAATCCCATTCGTAAAGATTTTTTTTTCTTCTAAAGCTTCAACAAAAATCATCTCCATTCATTCAACAACAACAATCATCACAATATGTGCATGAATAATTTATGAGAAGTAGCGCATTGATCAGAAATAGACATACGAAGTATGTTCACTATATAAAGAATATGTTCAAATATCAGCATATACATTTAACAAAAATATTATTCAATTTGATCAACATATCTATAAATAGCAGGAGCATTTTGTTCACATTCGAATCTTAGGACATTTCACAAATATTCTCGTACTGACAGACAAAAGTCATTTAAACCACAATATAATGTGAGACCGTGTAGAGTCACAAAATTAAACATGGTAATGTTCCGACAATATCCTCCAAAAATCCTAAAACTTATTTACTTTGAATACCTTGATCAGTAAAATTATTAAAATATAACACTGGCATCGCCATGCTAAAAATATTCTTTAACCATTTCTTTAACCATTTGTTTAACATTTGTTTACCAATTGCTTGACATTTGGAACGTCAACACTTATTAACTTTTATGATTTTTTTCATAATAAATAGTGTTCTTGTTTTTTTAAAAACCCACACACTTTGTTTGTGTATCTCACATCTCAACGAGTTCCCATAAAACCCATGCATCCAAAATTTTAAAATCTGAGATCGACTAACATAAATTCATCTATCATCCAAGTTTAAGCCTAAGGAATCAAATCAAATCTTTAAACATAATTAGTATTACATTTTTACAAACAAATGTGTCACCAAACCCATTGAGTCAGCTCCTACGCTGACAGAATGACAGATTCTTAAACACAAACAGAACACAACAATTACATTACATTATAAATTTACGACCTGAAATTTTCTCAGTATTCAAAACATTGCAGATAAATATCTTATTTATAACGACAGTTCGGAAAATTCTGTCAAGTCGATAAAGCTCTTAGCAAAAGTTCATTAACAATTCCAAGGTGAAGAAAATCCCGTGTATTCACATTATTAAATAACACACAGTCAGCACATACGACGAATTACATCCGCCTCTCCCAGGCAATGCAACTAACAAACTGACAAATAATTTAAAACACATAAATGTTGTAACACATGTATTCATGTATCGTACAGAAATTGGCAACAAAATAAAATCAACAACACGAAATAGCGTCATTGTAAACAACCAGAATTATAAATAACACAAATGACGTCATGATGAGAGGCGAATGGCCTTATAAATAACAGATATGACATTGAATATGGTGGGAGATGACCCCAGTAATAAATTAACATATATGACGTCATTGAATGATGGGATGCAACCCCAGTTATAAATAACATTAATGACGTCATTGAACAACGCGAGCCAAGGGAGCTACATGAGACATTTATTTGATCAATTACTTATACCAGCGATTGTCATTAATTAAATGTAACTAACTTAATTTAATAATTATTAATTCAGGCCCGATTACCACAGCAAGTTAGAAACTTCGCAGCGTCGAAGATTTTGATTGGTTACTTTAAACCAAGAAAAAGATTACAGGAGAAGTTGTGTTTATTGCTCCTAATGACTGAATTCTGACAAACTGACGGAAAACGAACCTTTTAAAATGTGTTTCATTGCATTAAATCATCTCAGGCGATGCGCGTGTTGTCCTCGTTGAACATTTTCGGATTCATTAGTGTTGGGATAGTCATGTTCGTAGATTTTGGGAATCAACATAGAACGCCGGCCAAATGACATGAGGAGATGTCATTCTTTGGTTGACATCAAGCCACAAGTGGAATTTAATTGCTGACGGGTGCACATACGCTTAGGCGGATCTGTTCTTTTTTTAAAACTGACCATGACATAAAACTGACCATGACATAAAACTGACCATGACATAAAACTGACCATGACATAAAACTGACCATGACATAAAACTGATCATGACAAACGCCATTTAATTTACCACATGTCAGTTAACTAATACGAGCCGAAAGGTCTCTTTGTATAAATCTGTGGTCATGTTTTTGTGTTGATTATCTGAAATCGTGGGACGTGGTGGTCGAGAGGTAGCGCTCTCGACTGTCATACCGATGGTCACGGGTTCGAATCCACACGAAGGTGAGGATTTGTTCTCGCGGCCTGAGGAGTCCCCGAGTCACCCAGCTCCGAATGGGTACCTAACTAGACAATAGTTAGGCGGCTGGGGTAATGCGTGGAACCCCTAAAGCCGTGGCCTGTGACCGCTGCATCACTTGCCAACAGATCATCTCTCATGGTCTGTGGACGCAATTATCTTCTGCATAGAAGGAGCGTCTGTATATCTAAGATAAGATAAATCGACATTTATTCATTCACATGCATAACATACATATTTTCACATACATAACATACATACGTTCACATACATAACTTACATATGTTCACATACACAACTGTCAAGAGTGGTTCGTCGAGAGTTTAATGTTTTCAATAGCCCACAATAAAATATTTAAAATATTCTAATTAATCCCGAAATAATTTATTTTACTTTTATATCTCATTCGCGTATGTAAAATAACGAACCAGCTATCGAAGGCTACCTCCCATTCTTACACAACTTGTGCAAATGTACTTTAAGAGACTATAACTATACTATCAACAGACCTGCCGCTAACCCTTGTACAGCCGCATGTCATAGTCATTTGTACGTCTGTCAGATCTTCTCTATTAACCAATCTACCACGTCATCAATTCTGATTCAAGCCCTACTTTCCCAGTTTCTCTATTCGGTCGTTTAGCAAGTCTGCCACAAAGAGGCCGGGGCTCACACGAGAAAAGATTGTCACTATTAGCAGCAGCAATGTCAATGATTCACTCAGTGTAATGTAACGATTCACTCAGTATAATGTAACGATTCACTCAGTATAATGTAACGATTCACTCAGTATAATGTATCGATTCACTCAGCATAATGTAACCATTCACTCAGCATAATGTAACGATTCACTCAGTATAATGTAACCATTCAAATAGTATAGTGTAACGATTCACTCAGTATAATGTAACGATTCACTCAGTATAATGTAACGATTCACTCAGTATAATGTAACGATTCACTCAGTATAATGTAATGATTCACTCAGTATAATGTAACCATTCACTCAGTATAATGTAACGATTCACTCAGTATAATGTAACGTTTCACTCACTATAATGTAACCATTCACTCAGTATAATGTAACCATTCACTCAGTATAATGTAACGATTCACTCAGTATAATGTAACGATTCACTCAGTATAATGTAATGATTCACTCAGTATAATGTAACCATTCACTCAGTATAATGTAACGATTCACTCAGTATAATGTAACGATTCACTCAGTATAATGTAACTATTCACTCAGTATAATGTAACTATTCACTCAGTATAATGGAACGATTCACTCAGTGTAATGGAACGATTCACTCAGTATGATTTAACGATTCATTCAGCATAATGTAACCATTCACTCAGTATAATGTAATGCCTCTTGGAAACTTGAGAAACCGACGAAAGATAAATAAGTCGTAACAAATGTATGCAACAAGCTGTTGAGGTCAACAGCCAACCTGATGAATGACAACAGCCAAACCCCATGAATGACAACAGCCAAACCCCATGAATGACAACAGCCAACCTGATGAATGACAGCAGCCCTCGAGCAACAGCTACAATCACAACCCATGACAACAAAAGAGGGACAACCCGCGCCGGCCCTCCTAGTAGCACCGGCAACCCGTGACAACCATCTCGGGGTATTTCGTGCTGACCAGATCACCGTCTTCGTCCAGATGCAGCAGCGTGATGGACGTGTACCCAGAGGCGGCGCACGTCGGCTCCGGGACGATGCTGGGTTTACTGAGGTGGAGTAGTCCTTTGATCCCGGAGAACGTGCTGGCGCTCTTGTAGCGGTGCGGGCAGCCACCCTTGCAGAAGTACGCCGTGTAGCCGTCAGGGGCCATCACCCAGTCGTCCCATCCGATGTCTTTGAAGGTGATGTAGATGCTGTTCCTACAGCACAGGTTCTCCTGGCAAGACGGCTCCTTCGTCTGCCGCTTGCCCCGAGATCTCCGCAGGTCTTTCGTTACCGTGACCACACCCAGAACCGCATTAGATACAACGAGCCTAAATGTTTTGGGGCTTGTGTTCTTTCGTGTGAGATTATGGCTGGGAATCGAAACGATGCTTTTCAAGTCTCTCTCCTCAACTCTGTTGTCAAGGTCCTTCTCGTCGTTGCCAATAGCAACAATGAACACAATTTTTTGGTCTTCCAAGTCTACTAAGTGGGACAAGTGGTCGGGGTTTAACGGAATTTTAACAGACTTTGTCTGAAAATGAACAGGAAACGAACTAATAAAAACAGATTTTGATTCCTCAGACGCATTATCTGTGTCTGATGTCATCCTTTTTACGTATAAGTTTGCTGTCATAGACTTGACTGCTGCATTCTTCTCACGGTCTAGTAAATTTTTTTGAACACTAATGCGCATGCGCAGGAATGCAGATTTCATCACAAGGTCCAAGTAAGGGACTTCCGGTTGGTGGAAATGAGTGTTGAACTGAAGAGTCCTCAAAGCGAGTGTTGGTCGTCGGATGTCAGACTTCAGCAGCATGTCCCGTGTGGCTGGACCTGGAGAAGAGAAAAGTTGTTAGAATTATCCGAGAAAATTGCGTCAATTAATATATGTATTGTTTCCCATCGCGCATTGCAGTCTTTCAAAAAGTTTCTTTATTTTATCCAAAGGGGGGCAAATTACAGATGGAAACGTCACTAGTCCAAGATGTATCTTTTATACTGTTACCATTTTTCTGTATTTACAAAAATAATATAATAAATAAATTGATAATTCATAAATCGCTCTACCCAGTAAGGAACTTCGCTCACAGCGCTCTACCTAAAAATAGCAACATACTTTTAAGCATATATAAACATTCAAATCCTAATTACCACCTAAATGACAGTAAAGTACACATAAGCTACGTTTATCTTTGGAGAAGAAGTTTGAAGAGATGAGTCTTAAGTGCAGTCTTGAAGGTCTTAGTAGTTGGTATACTGCGGATGTGTAGTGGTAGAGAATTCCATTGTTTGGCTGCACAAAAAGAGAATGACCTTTCGCCAAAAGTTTTTGTGCGTGTCTTAGGAATAGAGAGAATTCGTGTCGCAGAAGAGTGTAGATGACGAGTGGCAGAGTAGACAGAGAAGTTCAGTAAGATAGGAAGGGCATGAGTCAGAAAACAAGTTGTGACACAGAAAGGACAGTTTGTAATCCATTCGGGCTTATATAGGTAGCCAACGAAGCTAGTCTTTCAATGCATTGTTGTGGAGAACCTGACTTATGTTTAATTATATTTTATTGTTTTTCAATTAAACAAAATTTTATTAAAATATCTAATTTTTAAAAAAATTTCATTTTCTTTAAATTTATTTTTTTACCGTGCCATATCATGGACAAGTATCGTAAGATTTATAAACAAGAAAACTGAGATTTCTTAAGTCTAGAAACCCAGTTTTAACTGGTATTGGTTCTCCGGAGAACTCCGATGCTATGAAGTGTACTTGTCCGACAAGTCCCAGGGCCCCCAAATGCATAGCGACGCCGCTGCTCTCTCTCTCTCTCTCTCTCTCTCTCTCTCTCTCTAACTGTTAAAGTTATAATTATAGATCTAAAAAAAAAATTATTATGAAGATATTATTGCGCGTAATGTACTGTAATAGTTTTTATAATAGTTAAAGAGATTATATATAGATCTAACCCTTTATATACGTAGTATCTAAGGCCAGTCGTATAGGACTGTGGCGTCAATTTATATAATATTGAGCAGAGTTTTCCGGGTAAGGTCGTTGATTAATTCAAAGCCTGCCCCAGTAGCACACAACTAGGGATTTGGAAGGCCGGGGACTTTGCCTCTTTGAGGGGGCCCTGCATACATATCGGAGGCGTAATATTTCATGTAAAAAACATTCGAACAACCCATTGGGAGCCAGAGGAGGGGGGACTTTCGAATTTAGCCGCCCCTCTTTATGCATAGTCTTCGAAAAGCCGACAAACTTTCAAGATTGAAAAAACCAATACAAATGCAACTCTGGATATAAACCATGGATAAGCGTAGGACTCAATAATATTCTGTACGAGGTAAGATAAGATAAAACAATGCCCAGATTACTTGTTTAGAAGCAGCAGTGACGAAAAGGGAAGATCCCATATAAGGAAATGTTATAAGTGCTCCTGTGTAGTAAATAATAATCATTCTTATGAGCTCTGACGCATTGGCCTATCAAAATTAACAAGACGGGGTGACGTCATTCAGAAAAGAATAATTAATTATGTTTCAGCCAATCAACAAAACTTTAACTGAAGTAACTTATTAACAATATATTAACATTAACTCTTCATTTCGTTCATCAAAAATTTAATTTTAACTCATTTATGTAAAGATTGTTTAGATTTTCTAGATCTAAATAAAAGGTATTTACATTTAGCTTGTTTCTGTTAATTAAATTTTACAATCGATTTTTTTTTCTTCTTCTTATATCTTCCACTAATTTATGTTAATTTATGTTAATTCCTTCCTTCTGTTGAACATCAAGCCGTGACTCATCGCCTGCTCCGAAGGTCCTCACTGACCCCCTCACCACCCCCACCACCTCACACACGCAGGTAGAACGTCTGCTTGTTGTCATTCAACATTTCATTGGCCAGAACACGACAAAACCTTCTCGTTCCGGTTGTAAAGCTATTTGACTTTATGAGTCAGGTCGAGATGGTTTTTGTACTCAGCGTGCCAAGGCTCGGGTAGTTAATGGCTCTTTGTCAGACTGAATCACACGATCAACATTTATGTATGTGAGTATGTGCGTGTAGTGTGCGTGTGTGTGTGTGTGTGTGTGTGTATGTGTATGGTTATGGGAGTGAGGGGGAAGCTGTGTAGGACCAAGGGAACTGGTTTTATTGAAAGAATAGCCAGGGGGACAATGACGTTATGGCAACCCCATCTCAGACCAATCTTTGTGACGTCATACATCAGTCATCGAGCGCCAGATATCACTTATAATTCAGCCACACACACTGAGTGAAATGGATGCCACACGGCATTCAGCCACACACACTGAGTGACATGGATGCCACACGGCATTCAGCCACACACACTGAGTGAAATGGATGCCACACGGTATTCAGCCACACACACTGAGTGAAATGGATGCCACACGGCATTCAGCCACACACACTGAGTGA
>MUZC01004634.1:323706-335099 GCA_002072015.1 Radix auricularia | reverse complement strand
ATGGATGCCACACGGCATTCAGCCACACACACTGAGCGACATGGATGCCACACGGCATTCAGCCACACACACTGAGTGACATGGATGCCACACGGCATTCAGCCACACACGCTGAGTGAAATGGATGTCACACGGCATTCAGCCACACACACTGAGTGACATGGATGCACCACGGCATTCAGCCACACACACTGAGTGAAATGGATGCCACATGGCATTCAGCCACACACACTGAGTGACATGGATGCCACACGGCATTCAGCCACACACACTGAGTGACATGGATGCCACACGGCATTCAGCCACACACACTGAGTGACATGGATGTCTCACGGCATTCAGCCACACACACTGAGTGAAATGGATGCCACATGGCATTCAGCCACACACACTGAGTGACATGGATGCCACACGGCATTCAGCCACACACTGAGTGACATGGATGCCACACGGCATTCAGCCACACACACTGAGTGAAATGGATGTCACGGGCATTCAGCCACACACACTGAGTGAAATGGATGTCACACGGCATTCAGCCACACACACTGAGTGAAATGGATGCCACACGGCATTCAGCCACACACACTGAGTGACATGGAAGCCACACGGCATTCAGCCACACACACTGAGTGAAATGGATGCCACACGGCATTCAGCCACACACGCTGAGTGAAATGGATGTCACACGGCATTCAGCCATACACACTGAGTGAAATGGATGCCACTCGGCATTCAGCCACACACACTGAGTGAAATGGATGCCACACGGCATTCAGCCACACACACTGAGTGAAATGGATGCCACACGGCATTCAGCAACACACAGAGAATGAGATGGATGTCACACGGCATTCAGCAACACACAGAGAATCAGATGGATGTCACGTGTCATTCAACCACTCACAGAGTGACATGGATGTCACGTGTCATTCAGCCACACTCACGAAGTTGAGCAGATCAAACTCTGTGTTGGAGGCTGACTCAATCTCTGGTTGTAGCAGATCGTTTGTGAGGACAGATGAATGGCTCCCTACATTCATCGCGGTGACCACCCTGCTTCCAATGCCAATGGATCAGTGACATGAGTTCCTATCATGTGATAGGAACATGGAACACCCGCAACGAATACAATTTTAGACCCATCATGATTGCCGCCACCCCCTCCCCCCACGGTAAAACTTGTCAAATAACCTTATTTAATCGACGATTGACATGATCCCCCTCCCCTTACCTTGCCTTAACACAACACAAGACCATAACATGTCATGAGTACTCCCCCCTTCAACCCCCCCCCCCCCCCCCACCCCACCCCCAATTATTTACAAAGACCCCCCNCCCCCGCCCACACCATATCTGATTATATCAATAGACGTCCAATGACAAAATGTATACACACGTTGATAGTTTTAGAACCCTTCCACCAACAACGAGCGCCATTCCCATCCTCTTACATCCTAAAGCAATGACCGTACTGTACAGTCTGTACCTTCCCTCCATGCACTGGGCACTTCCTCACCTCGGCCCAGGGATGGCTAGGGTAACAACCGATGACGTGGCCCACCCGTGACCTTATGAGATTCCCTGACGGTATCCGCCCACGACATCCACGCGATAGGTCGGGGGACGCCCTTGACATGACAATATAGGTCAGCCTTTCAAGTGATCGGCATGCGTGGGCGGAGGGAACCCTAAGGTAAGCTGGCTTGCCGGGCGTTCAAAGAATTTCCCAGTGTGAAAGGGGCAGCAATAGCAAATATAATCTCCCTTTGTGGCCAGGGGAGGCGATCCTCGGCAAAGTGCGAACAGCAACAAGGGACGTAATAATCTCTGTCGTCGCTGTAACCTGAGAAATGGGAGCTAAACATTGCGCCCAGCGCCGTGCATACAATTAACGGTAAATGGTGTTGGGACGCTCCTCAATCACCGCTCTAAAGACCCTTAATATTTTAATAGACGTTTAAATAACCTGTGTTTGAAAAACACCCTTGACCCCTGACCCCTGAACCCTGTCTTCTCGGTCATTCACTTCAAACGAGCTTCCATTTGCGTACGAACTAGCAAAATAACGTACGAATTATTAAAATAATGTACGAACTATTCAAATAACCAACGATCTATAAAAATTACGTGCGAGCAATGAAAATAGCATGCAGCAGCTTTTGCAGTTTAAAAACAGTCAAACCGGAAGGGAGTAATAAAAATAAAGTGGATTGCCGGGAATGGGAACGAATGGAAAATTGACGAATAAAAAAGATCCGTGCTTCAGGAAATGACGTAGAATTGTTGTCTGACTGTCTTACCCTTTCCGATCCGCCGTGGTGTGACGTCACAACGTGAAATGGGGTCAGTTAATGGACACCTCTCATGTTGATGCTGGCCATTCCTCTCAATTGTCAAATGTCGTTAAGCTTCTTCTAATTAATCCCGGTAGACAAAGTGCCCGGCGAACGAGTCTTAGAGAGCGAATAATTGTTACGAAAACATAAAGTGCTACGACGTAATTCTTGCAAAAACATTGAGCTCGGGAAAGTCTGAGAATTCACTAGCCGTTTGTCAGTAGGTTGCAATGATGTCTGACATTGGATGACATTTGTGACAACGTTTCGGGATGAAATTAATTTGCCATGACAGTTTCGACCTTGACGTCATATCCAGTCTAGCTAAATGATTTCCATCAGTGACTTGAGCAAAGTACGTTCCAACTTGACCCGTTATGTTCCATCTTGACCTGTTTTGTCCCAACTTAACTGAGGAACCAATGATGTCATTTCAAAATTGGAAAAGCGGCCATCACTTCAAATAATTCCTGAACCAATGAAAATCTACGACGCAACTGTTTGAAATTTTAACATGTATCACCTATCATTGATTGCCATATCATTGGCTACAAAAAGGTACGACCAATACATGACCATGTCAAATGTGAAACAACTAGTGAGTTAAAAATCCGACAGAAGAATTTACTGTGGGTACAAGTTAAGGATTGTGAGAACCTAGAACACAAGCATGCTAACACGAGAACCGTTGACATTGAAAATGTTCAACACGATAAAGAGAGAGAGAGAGAGAGAGAGAGAGAGAGAGAGAGAGAGAGAGAGAGAGAGAGAAAGAGAGACCCCCAGAAGGGTAGCATTCAGTCATTGGAACTGGTGATGCAACCGTAACCCCAACATGGGCCAAATTTCACTGGCGAAACTCCCGAAGAATGCCGAGTTCTTGCAGCTATCCACCTGTTTCTGATGACGTATCCAGGTGAGATTTCCCCGGTGTGTTTCCTTTTGTCCCTGGTCCATTGTGGCGCTAGCACTCCGTGTCTAATGTTATTTACATAAACACTTCGTTAGCCAATGCAATTCGAAAATAGAACTTTGTTATTGCGTTGAAAAATGTGGAGTGGCCACACGGCAACACAATATTTGATTAACATAACATCTGCTGTAAGTACATTGGCATCAAGAACAGATCTCAGGAAGGCAAAAATATTTAATTCAAAACAAGATCATTGGGTTTAAGAAGAGATCATTGATTTTAAGAAAAGATCATTGCAAGAGCAAAAAATATAAATGTGCTTGGAGACAAAGACATTTGCTTAAACACAATATAATTTCGGTTGTGGCTAGGTCATTACCTTCAACAAAGTAATTCGTTATAAAGCAGACTAATTGGTTATACAACTAAGTTATTAATTATACAATGTAATTCGTAATATAACAGACTAATTGGTTATATAGCAAAGTAATTGGCTATACAACAAAGTAATTGGTTATATAACAAAGTAATTGGTTACACAACAACGTCATTCGTTATATAGCAGACTAATTGGTTGTACAACAACGTAATTCGTTATATAACAAAGTAATTGGCTATACAACAAAGTAATTGAAGTTAAGACAATGCCAATAGCTTAATGTCAAGGCCATTGACTATTTAACAAGTGTATCGGCTGTATGAAATTTCTTTGACTTTATGACAACAATATTGGCTTTTAAACTAGTGTCGTCTTGAATCGAGTCATCTCTTTGGATTAAGTCAATCAGGGAAATGTGCTTATTTCAGAATAAAATAAAACGAAGTTATTTATGTACTAAAACTTGTTAACGTGAATCCACCAGTGTGCTGCACTCAATGGTCGCACCAACTACGTACAACTCGCTAGTGGTTCGTGTCGGACGTGCTCGTCCTGCTCGTCCTTGTAACCAGGCCTTCACACTTCTCGTTGATTTCTTCATTGCTCAAGGCTCAGGGTTCCTCACCGTTTGAGCCTTAACAGTCGTGAGGGGAGGAGGGGGGGCGAACTCAGATTCTAGATCTGGGAGGGAATCAAGGTCAATGAACAATCAGCTGAAGTTAGTTCGGGAAAGATAGCAGCTGGCAGGCTATGGGCCAAAACTTGGAGTTAAAGTCCAACAATTAAAGGAAACTATTCAGTAAACGCAAACAGTGGCAAAAAAAATATATATATAAAAAATTGGCTGAATCAAAAAGAAAGAATTTAACCAGGAAAAGTATTCATAAAAATATTTGAAATTCCAAAAAGACCAGATGTTGGCGGCAGTTCGGAATTCCGATGTTGTCCAAGTAAACATTGGTGTCAATTGTTAAGTGCTCATCTTGGTCTTGCCTGGACAGCTCGCACGTGCATCAAGTCGACAGGACAATTAACAGGAACATCAGTGAGAACAGACAGGCTACCTGACAGTCGAGGCATTCTAGAGAATGTGGTGATTCTAGTCAAAGTGTGTTAGATGTTATAGACTAGGCTTTCTAGACATTGTGGATATTCTATAGCGCGTTAGATGATATGCACTAGGAACTTTATATAAAACCAAACTTGACCTTTGCACTGTATTTAATAACATGAAAGTCTTTGGGATTGGTATGTGGAGAAAACAAACGGGAAAGATATCAAAATTTTAGCGCACTTCTCGCAAGTCAAGCAATTAGATGGCGCTTATATCAGTTTTTGAGCACACTAAAAAATTTAAAAATAAATTTGACATTTTTTGTTCTTGATGTACTTAACCAACTGCCAACCCCCTTCCCACCCCCCGCTACCAAATCCAAACGACTTTTTGTGCTGCAGCTGATCCGAGAAGTCTTATTTGGGAACTTTGAAATCAAATTGCTTTTTAACCTTAAGACAACTGGAAACAGATTTCAACTACATAATCACGACCTGGATGGAAGAGAAGATGAGCCTTTATTGAAATGTTGGCCCATTGCTTCTTGCTTATTGAAATGTTGGCCATTTGTTTCTTGTTTATTGAAATGTTGGCCATTTGTTTCTTGTTTATTGAAATGTTGGCCATTTGTTTCTTGTTTATTGAAATGTTGGCCAAGTGCTTCTTGTTTATTAAAATGTTGGCCCATTATTTTCTTGTTTACTAAAATGTTGACCCATTATTTTCTTGTTAACTGAAATGTTGGCCCATTGCTTCTTGTTTATTGAGATGTTGGCCAATTATTTTCTTGTTTATTAAAATATTGGCCCATTATTTTCTTGTTTATTGAAATGTTGGCCCATTATCTTCTTGTTTATTGAAGTGTTGGCCCATTATTGCTTGTTTATTAAAATGTTGGCCCATTATTTTCTTGTTTATTGAAACGTTGGTCCATTATTCTCTTGTTTACTGAAATGTTGGCCCATTATTTTCTTGTTTATTGAAATGTTGGCCCATTGCTTCTTGTTTATTAAAATGTTGACCAATTATTTTCTTGTTTATTAAAATGTTGGCCCATTATTTTCGTGTTTAATTAAATGTCGGCCCATTATTTTCTTGTTTATTGAAATGTTGGCCCATTATTTTCGTGTTTAATTAAATGTTGGCCCATTACTTTCTGGTTTATTGAAATGTTGGCCCATTATTTTCTTGTTTATTGAAATGTTGGCCCATTATTTTCTTGTTTATTGAAATGTTGGCCCATTATTTTCGTGTTTAATTAAATTTTGGCCCATTATTTTCGTGTTTAATTAAATTTTAGCCCATTATTTTCGTGTTTAATTAAATGTTGGCCCATTATTTTCTTGTTTATTAAAATGTTGGCCCATTATTTTCTTGTTTATAAAAATGTTTGCCGATTATTTTCGTGTTTATTGAAATGTTGGCCATTTGTTTCTTGTTTATTGAAATGTTGGCCATTTGTTTCTTGTTTATTGAAATGTTTGCCCATTATTTTCGTGTTTATTGAAATGTTGGCCCATTATTTTCTTGTTTATTAAAATGTTGGCCCATTATTTTCGTGTTTATTGAAATGTTGGCCAATTATTTTCGTGTTTATTGAAATGTTGAACCACAGGCCCGCACTGAAATATTGGCCAACTGTTTTATTTGTTTACTGACATGTTGTTCCATTATTTCTCTGTAACTTGCTGATATTCAAGTTAACATGTGAAACACGTAATCTATACACGGCCTAGACGTTCTATAGAATGCGTTGACTTCACACTTTACCCGTCATATAAACACTGAAGTGAGATCGTGGAGCTTGTTCATAGGGCACGTGACTTAAATAGACATTCAGTGCGCAATAGCTGGTGGAAGAATGGTTCTGCATTGATGGACATGAAGATAAAACACGTACAGAATTCTCGTTCAACTCTCAACGGCGAGATTTGGCGCGCGGGCCTCTAAGAGAAAGTCACTTTGTTCAGAATTTATAAAAAATAATTTGTTGTGTCAGGATAAGGAAATTTTATGGGAGAGACTGAGGAGTGTGGAGCTTAATAAAAAAAAAATATGTGGACATATCGATATTGTTTTAGTAGATTGAACAAATATTGGTGAGTTTTGAGTATCCATGTTAGTACATTGAACAAATATTGGTGAGTTTTGAGTATCCAAGTTAGTACATTGAACAAATATTGGTGAGTTTTGAGTATCCACGTTAGTACATTGAACAAATATTGGTGAGTTTTGAGTATCCATGTTAGTACATTGAACAAATATTGGTGAGTTTTGAGTAGCGATGTTAGCAGATTGAACAAATATTGGTGAGTTTTGAGTATCAATATTAGCAGATTGTACAATTTTGGGAAGCATGCGTACCGATATTAACATAATTAACAAAGAGTTGAACAAACATGAAACGATTGTCGTAAAAATTTTCAGAACGTCATTTTTTGACGTGAAGACTTATTTTTGTGACTAATTTCTCTGAGGCCAGCATGTCAACACGACAACAATCCCGAGCCCCATCAAATGAGAATCCCCTCCGTGCTGTATTTTAAGAACCACTGGTCGAGTCCGCTTCAAGTAATTAATACTTTAAAATATCTTCCCGCGCCACCTTTCGCCAATTTCCAACAACAGTTTCCAACACTGTTGACATTTGGCCAGCGTTTCTCGAGTTGAGCCAATGGTGGCCGGGCGGCGGTGGGGTCACGGGTCTCGGCGTCAATAGGATGTGGGGACTTTAAATGGCGTCGCCTTGCTCGGACAGAGACGAGATATTGAACTGAGTTGGAGGCGGCTACTTGAGTGCGAGGAGATAGATCTAAGTTCGTTCACAGGTGGACGATTTAATCGTCGGGGCGGTTCTTTCAAGTAATTCAGTGTGTGCAGAAACTCGGCGATTCGATGACGCACTAAAGCCCGAGCTCTTCACCAAACGATTAAGCTGTAGACTGATTCTCAACCTAGCGCATTCCTCACTGCCCTGAAGCCTAATCATTGGGTTGTTTGGTGAGCCGTGCTTGGGAACCACTGTTCTTGGAGTCAAAATCAGGTTATATTATCCCATACATATAAAAGCATGTATTGATCAGAACACAAAAGTCTATATTGGGCCATAATTTCTTATCTCCAGTGATCCTAAAAAGTTCGATTTAAGCCAAGTCTCGTCGTGGACAACTTTATTAAACATTTATTATTGGCTCAGAGACAGACATTTGAACAGTGACGTCATTTCTATGGCTGTTGTCACGCGACAATTTGGAAGACGCCACTTGGTCATTAATTGTCAATTCACTTTCAAACGATAACACTCAAAAAATTGAGTAGATGTAAAACACGATAGAACGAACGGCTGTATCGGTACTGACGTCTGCTGTGGCCAAGACGAGTAGCAGGTGACTATCCCAGCACATTGGTATTAATAAAAACATTACTATTGGAATACGTGACTGTAATGCCATTGGACCACTAAAGCACACGTGCGCCCAGTTACTTACTGGGGTACAGCGCTATACAAATTATTAATTTATATTTTATTATTATTATTATTATTATTACTACTACTACTACTTTTATTATTATTAGCCCCCCCCCCCCTTTTCGTGGCTGCCATAGCGACCATCATTCCTATTGTATCACACACCATAGCGAGGATAAATGAAACCAAGGTATTCGTAACCGACATCCTTCTTTATATTTGTTTGAAGGTTTAGCGACACCACTCCGACTGAATTTTGTCAAACGTTTTTTTTCCACACCCTCCCGCACCCTACACCACCCCACCTTCACTTCCAGCCCTTAACTAACATGCACCCAGGGCGCGTTATTACCAGCCACAAGTTGGCTCCCTGGGCTATTTCCATCAGGATCGTGAGTGACTGCCACCTAGGGCGCCGTTGCGCGATGACGGCCCCATGCTGTAGCGTGGGCGTGTGACTGCCGCCCCGGGCGCCACCGCGCTATGGCGGACTAATGGTGAAGTGTGGCCAAGTCAATATTAGACTTTGCCGAGAGCTCAACTTTTTCACTTAAACAATTATCGATAACTGGTTGTTCTCATTAAGCGTTTGCTGTAGAGAAGGCGAGTCGCGTCCCACCCACGCCATACAATGTGGTTGGAATCTCTTCCTTCATCGGGACATTTAGACGGGGAATGGGGAATATAGAGTCTGACTGTGTGAAATCACGGCATTAACAATTTTGCTTGTCTCTACGGTACACTATACAGTCCGAAACGAGCGAATATCTGCCAATGAGCCATTACACAGGAATAGCAACACGTGGCCATGGAATTATATAACACCAAGAGGAATTGATACACGAAAACAAATAATCTCGCAGCGACGACATTTTGCAAAGCAAAAACCTACTCAACGGCTAAGACTAAATACACGCTATGCTTAAATGCAGGGCTAAGACTTAATACATACACGGCTATAACTTAATAATAATAATAATAATAATAATAATAAGAAGAAGAAGAAGAAGAAGAAGTAGAATACGAATAATAAAATGATAATTTATATAGCGCTGTATACCAGCAAGGAGCCGGGCTCACAGCGCTTTACATAGAGCTAACAACACATATATTAATTAAATAAACATTCACACGACAGCGATTTAATTCACGGCTATGAACTGACTCAAGGCAACGACAGCATACACGGAAATGCACGACTTGACCCTGCTGCACCCAGATGACCTAATACATGGGAACATTCTAATACACGGGAACGGTCTCAAACAGGGGAACGATCCAATAATAATAATAATAATAATAATAATAAAATGATAATTTATATAGCGCTGTATCCCAGCTAGGAGCCGGGCTCACAGCGCTTAACATGGAAATAACAATACATATATTAATAAAAGAAACATTCATATCATACTAACTACATAAATGATAATACGTTATACATCAGCTACGTTAATCATTTAAAGAAATGTTGTTTCATTAATGTTCAAAATAAATAATTCACATCATGACCTTTATACATGGCATTGACCTACAGACCTAAAAACATTAAAACTTAAGATATAAACTACACAGCTTATGTAATCTGGAAGCATCATAAAAATAGGCAAATAGCTGCAGCAGCTTCTGGCGAAAGTTTGTAGGCGTACTTCAAGAAGATTGGGTTAATTGAGCGGTAGGAAAGACTCCCTTCACTTGTTGTACGGCGGAGACAGAGCTAATCTGGCGGTGAATCAATGCTCGATAGCTCATAGAATATACAGGAAGAACGCGGGAGAACTTTTCTAACTGCAGCATACGGCAAATGAACTAATTTGATGCAAGCAAATTTATACCATTGATGGAGAGCACAGCGGTCTCTGTCTCTATTGTCATGGCGCTTACTCAGGTCTCTGGGGGAAGAAAGGGGGGGGGATTTGAAGACATAAAGTTGAAAGTGCACGATGGTCATTGGGACTGTAGCCGTGGATGTGGTAATGGGACCTAGCAATGGATGTGGTCAAGGGACCTAGCAATGGATGTGGTCATGGGACCTAGCAATGGCTGTGGTCATGGGACCTAGCAATGGATCACGGTACACTCGCCCCACATGGGATGAATATTGTCTTTTCTCTGACCACCTAGGCGTTTGCCCCGCCCACTCTCTGCTTTCCTATATAAATTCGCTCTGTCATCTCTCAGTTTCACTTTTTTGGATACTTTGGATTCCACTGCAGTTAAGTTTCTCCATTTTATTTTTTATTTTTATTTCCGTTTTATTTGTGTATTGTATGTTTGTCGAAAAAGGCTCTTTGCCGAAACGTTCGCTGTTTTGTTACGTCCGGTCAGGCTAACCCTTACCTTGTTTACGTCTTTTCCATTTAATTTTTTATAAGCCTGATTGCAGTCCTACCCCTCATGGGACCTAGCAGTGGATGTAGTCATGGGACCTAGCATTGGATGTAGTCTTTAGACCTAGCAGTGGATGTGGTCATGGGACCTAGCAGTGGATGTAGTCAAGGGACCTATCAATTGATGTTGTCATGGGACCTAGCAATGTATGTGGTCATGGGACCTAGCAATGGATGTGGTCATGGGACCTAGCAATGGCTGTGGTCAAGGGACACCAATAGAGTCATGTTGTTCCATGACCGCTCAGTTCTCTCTCTCAATACTATCGGCCCGGCGTGACGTGACGTCACCCACAACTCGTCTAGTCTGATCTCATTCCGCCATGTTTTATTGATATCGAATTAGCGGTACATCATTTTAAAATGACATTATTTAGCAGACGACAAGACGCTGATTGCAATGAACAGAGCAGGCTAAAAGATGTCCTCTTCTAAAGTCCTGGCATGAGAAGAATTCTCTTGGACTTGAATTAGTGGGAGAGTGTAATTGATTAATATATCATTTTATTCGTAATTTATATGATTATTTTATGCTTAATTTTAGCTTTGAAAGATTTAAGTGCGGTACTTTTATGGGCCAACATTGGTCGTACTTTTATAATCGTATTTATTACTGACGTTACTTGTTAGCAGAAGATTAATAGCGTAATCTCTTGATATGATATCCTGATCTTTTACTTACAAATATTATATATTGGGCAATGTTTCCCATAAGCAGCACGGCCGCGCAGATATCTGCCAGATGGCGCTCAGAAATTTAGAAATACCGCGCAGCAAATTTTGTAGAATAAGGCACACACAAAACTTATGCTGTGCAACTGTGCACATGAGGGTTTTTTTTTTTTTTTT
>MUZC01004634.1:305453-323639 GCA_002072015.1 Radix auricularia | reverse complement strand
GGGGTTTTTTTTTTTTTTTTTAAATATCAACTTCCGTTTTTGTTGCATGATTGTTCTTCTCACTTGACTCACTAGCCCACAGTTCATTGGTCCGCAACGAACTGTGGGCTAGTGAGTCAAGTGAGAAGAACAATCATGCAACAAAAACGGAAGTTGATATTTTAAAAAAAAAAAATTCTTGACGAAATAACTCACTACACGCCTAATTATTGTAAATGGAAAAGACGTAAACAGGGTAAGGGTTAGCCCGACAGAACGTAACAAAACAGCCCGTCAGGCTAACCCTTACCTTGTTTAAGTCTTTTCCATTTACTTTTTTTTTTTTATAAGCCTGATTGCAGTCTCACTCCTCATTTTGCTGCCTAATTATTGATTCCTGTAATAGGTTATCTATTTACAGACGCTCCTTCTATACAGACGACTATTGCGCCCTACGCTTATCCATGGTTTACGTCTAGTCTTACAATTTTATTAGAGCTTAAAATTTTGATAAAATGTTTTGTGTTTCCTGCTTTCCTTAGGCATTCCATTCCACATCCAAAATCCGGTCGGGAAGAATGAGAGTTTATTTGTGTTTGTTCTTGCATACGGAATAAGAGTGGAAAAAAGGAATCCCTATGTAAATCTAAAGGTTGCATTAGATTATCTCTGTCATGTATTCCCAAGCTGGAATTTATTGCCCTGTGTATTAATACTACTTTGATGTTGTTGTTGTTTTTTTTCTATCTCCTTCTTTCTCCTAGTCTTTCAAGGTTTAATAATATTCCTAAAGCATAACACACAAAAGTGTGGGTTCAGGTGATCACTACAGGACGATATAAATGTATTAAACATTTCATTTAAAAACCGGGACAACTTTGAGAGTAGGGCGCGGGAAACATTGGCAGTTGTCTCCCTGAGGATTAACTTCTAACAGATTAGGGAACGTGCACAATTCAAAGACTGGTGCTAATAGATTAGGTAACTTGCACAGTTCAAAGACTGGTGCTAATAGATTAGGTAACTTGCACAATTCAAAGACTGGTGCTAATAGATTAGGTAACTTGCACAATTCAAAGACTGGTGCTAATAGATTAGGTAACTTGCACAATTCAAAGTATGGTGCTAATAGATTAGGGAACATGCACAGTTAAAAGTCTGGTGTTAAAAGATTAGGTAACATGCATAATTCAAGGACTTGTGTTAAAAAATTAGTTAACATATAAAATTCAAAGACTGGTGCTAACAGATAAGGGAACAGTAAAATTCGAAGACAGATGTTTGCATCACCAGGTAGACTGTACAACATCGTCCAGATACTTATACCTCACGAACTTTAAATATCATGGACATAGAGTTTTCTCTACATATTTGATTATTTTAGATATGCACATAAACACATATAAAAAAAACCAACTTATTTCACACCTGAGTTTATAATGAACCATGCATTAAAAGTTATCGATGCCACCCCCCCCCACACCATGGTTAGGAACCTCGGAAATAACTTATTGAATGTTGACAATGCCTTGATTCCCATGAACCAGACTATTAGGTGTGAGGCGTCAACAGCTAACATTCCTTTCATTGTTACATAGAACGTCACGTCAGTGGACAGAATCGGGGAGGGGGGGGGGGAACTTGTCGCAAGGGAGATCATCTCGTTCGTTTGTCAATGACAACTTTAAGAAATTATGGGTGTGCGCCTCGGTTCGCGTACACTTTTGTGTTATTGAAATGGAAGTGTGGGGTAGAATGGTGGGTGGGTCCGACATAATGCCATTCTATGGGATGTGTGGGGTAGAATGGTGGGTGGGTCCGACATAATGCCATTCTATGGGATGTGTGGGGTAGAATGGTGGGTGGGTCCGACATAATGCCATTCTATGGGATGTGTGGGGTAGAATGGTAGGTGGGTCCGACATAATGCCATTCTATGGGATGTGTGGATGGTGGGTGGGTTTGACTTAATGTCATTCTATGAAATGTGTGGGGTAGAATGGTGGGTGGGTCGGACTGAATGTCATTCTATGAAATGTGTGGGGTAGAATGGTGGGTGGGTCGGACTTAATGTCATTCTATGAAATGTGTGGGGTAGAATGGTGGGTGGGTCGGACTGAATGTCATTCTACAAACACTCACGATACTAACTGGGGCTACAAACACTCACGATACTAACTGGGGCTACAAACACTCACGATACTAACTGGGGCTACAAACACTCACGATACTAACTGGGGCATGCAAGCCACGTTGAGCGTGTTATAAAGAATGTTTATGTGTTATACACACTGTTTGTTTGTTACACAGGAGGCTTTTGTATTATAAAAGATGTGTTTGTGTTATAAAAGATGTGTTTGTGTTATAAAAAAATTATTTCTCTCCCGGCTTTTGTAGCATGTGTCGAGATGGTTTACCTCTTGGTTTACAGTTGCTATTTTTAGATGCAAGCTATCGATTATTAAAAATCGCTAGAAAGATACGAAACGATTCTAAACGATCCCAAAATACACAAAAGAGATTCAGTAAACTAGGATGACGTCATTGAGACCAATAAGTAGTCACATTAGTGTCGCCTCGATCCCCGGAGAGCTAAAAATAGAACTATGCACACAAATAGTTGCGTGTGAGCTAAAGGTCAGGTCTGTACTAACTCACCTAAATCTCAGCGCCAATCACACACAAGTACACATACAATCATGGAAACGTAAACATGGAGTAAAAAAATGTTTTTGAACTGTAAAGGAGAATACAAGTTGACACGAAGTCAGCTTTACTTTGCAATCATTACTCACGAGTAGGATAGTATCTTTGATTATTGCTGAGCTGTAGCATGCATATGATAGTATTTTTGATTATTGCTGAGCTGTAGCATGCATAGGATAGTATCTTTGATTATTGCTGAGCTGTAGCATGCATAGGATAGTATCTTTGATTATTGCTGAGCTGTAGCATGCATAGGATTGTATCTTTGATTATTGCTGAGCTGTAGTATGTATAGGATAGTATCTTAGATTATTGCTGAGCTGGCTGTAGTATGCATAGGATAGTATATTTGATTATTGCTGAGCTGTAGTATGAATAGGATCGTATCTTTGATTATTGCTGAGCTGTAGTATGAAAAGGATCGTATCTTTGATTATTGCTGAGCTGTAGTATGAAAAGGATCGTATCTTTGATTATTGCTGAGCTGTAGTATGAATAGGATCGTATCTTTGGTTATTGCTGAGCTGTAGCATGCATAGGATAGTATCTTTGATTATTGCTGAGCTGTAGTATGAAAAGGATCGTATCTTTGATTATTGCTGAGCTGTAGTATGAAAAGGATCGTATCTTTGGTTATTGCTGAGCTGTAGTATGCGATTCTGGAGAATCGATGTGATGATTTTTAAATTATTTCATCTGAGGTTCGAGGGCAAAGAGTGAGTTCTGGAAGGGACGGGATGTTGATATGGGTTTATACGAGTGCTAACAGATAAGATGGGTGCTAACAGATAAGACGGGTGCTGACAGATAAGACGGGTGCTGACAGATAGGGCGGTTGCTAACAGATAAGATTGGTGCTAACAGGTAAGATGGGTGCTAACAGATAAGATGGGTGCTAACAGATAAGATGTTTTGGACCAATGGGTGACGTGTCAGTGACCACGTGATGTGCTTGCGTGTCCTTGTTTAGGGTCATGTGACAATGTGCTCTTGTGCGGTGAGGTTATGTAAAAAACTGGGGTGTGGGGGGGGGGGGGGGAGAGAAATAGGGAGAAATTTAAAATCACTGAACTCATGGCATAACTTTTAGCTATAACAATTGAACTCATGGCATGACTTTTAGCTATAACAATTGAACTCATGGCATGACTTTTAGCTATAACAATTAAACTCATTGCATGACTTTTAGCTAAAATCATTAAACTCAAGTCATCAAAATTAACACGCTATTTTCTAGATATCAAGTATCGCTCACTTATGGTTTTATATTGACATCGATTATTTTAATATTTCAATAACTTGTTTGAAATGGGCAATGGTGTGAAAACTATAGACAGGAGGTATTTGACCTAATAAAATTGACCTTATTTACCAGGTATTGCGATAGGATGACGTCACGCACGGAAAGTATCTTGTGAACTACCGAACTTGTTTTTCCCGCCATTAAGAGCAGACGTGTAGTCATATTACCAGCCATTAGAAGTGAAGAGCAAACACGAACCGATTACTTGAGTAATCGATTATCAAGTTCAATGTGGCCAGTAGTTGAGTCAAAGACTGTCGTGAGCCGAGGGCTAATTGTGCGTCTCCTCCAGGCTCGCGGCTTACGTATGTAAAGTACTGCAGCTAAGTGCCTTCAATTATGGTAAGCAACACTTGCTGATGAGTTCGGATGATCTGTTACAGTAGTACACTCCGAGTGATATACTTACCCGTTCCGCTCTATTGACTCAAGGCATTAGATAGCACCATTGTTGTTGATTTTTTTTTCCTGTTGTTTTTATGACGTCAGTTCGGTTTTGCCTTTTATCTCCGTCACATAAGCAGATAGGTACAGCCATCGTGACAAAGGGCATCAATCCCTTGACCACACATCGTGACAGAGGGCATCAATCACTTGACCACACATCGTGACAGAGGGCATTATTCCCTTGACCACACATCGTGACAGAGGGCATCAATCCCTTGACCACACATCGTGACAGAGGGCATCAATCACTTGACCACACATCGTGACAGAGGGCATCAATCACTTGATCACACATCGTGACAGAGGGCATCAATCCCTTGACCACACATCGTGACAGAGGGCATCAATCCCTTGACCACACATCGTGACAGAGGGCATCAATCACTTGACCACCCAGTTCTTGATTAAAATTAAAGTGTAATTCCTCAAAGTAGATCACTTATGGTTTCCAAACTCCACACCTCCAACCATCTATGGCTGCCACCCACCAATGGCTTTCCTCAACCCAACACATTGCTGTCCCCCGCCCTCCTATGGCTTCACACAACCACCTATGGCTTCGCTCCACCCACCTATTGCTTCCCTCTTCCACCCATAGCTTCTCTCAACCACCTATGGCTTCGCTCCAACCACCTATGGCTTCGATCCACCAACCTATGGCTGCCAACCACCCATTGCTTTTCTCCAACCACATATGGATTCCAACCACCTATGGCTGCCCTTCCCCCACCTATGACTGCCTCCACCGACCTATGACTGCCTCCACCCAACTATGACTGCCTCCACCCACCTATGACTGCCTCCACCCACCTATGACTGCCTTCACCCACCTATGGCTTCCCTCTTCCACCCATAGGTTCTCTTAAGCCCCTATGGCTTCCCTCCAGCCAACCCATAGCTTTCCTCCGCCCACCTATGGCTACCCTCCACGCACCAATGGCTTCCCTCAACCACCCATGGCTGCCCTCCGCCCACCTATGGCTGCCCTCCACCCACCTATGACTGCCTTCACCCACCTATGACTGCCTTCACCCACCTCTTGCTTTCCTCTTCCACCCATAGGTTTTCTTAACCACCTATGACTTTCCTCCACCCAACGCATTGCTTTCCTCCGCCCACCTATGGCTTCCCTCCCCACCTATGGCTTCCCTCCATCCACCTATGCCTACCTCCACCCACCTATGGCTTCCCTCCCCACCTATGGCTTCCCTCCATCCACCTATGCCTACCTCCACCCACCTATGGCTTCCCTCCATCCACCTATGCCTACTTCCACCCACCTATGGCTTCCCTCCATCCACCTATGCCTACCTCCACCCACCTATGGCTTCCCTCCCCACCTATGGCTTCCCTCCATCCACCTATGCCTACCTCCACCCACCTATGGCTTACCTCCACCCACTTATGACTTCCCTCGGCCCTGCCAGCTTGACCCTTCGACTACACAAGTTGTCGATCGTGATTAAATGACAGCAGATACCATGAAACATCAATCATTTCATTAAGTTTCGTTTAAATAACATCTCTCGAAATGTCACTGGACAAGTCAGTGGGTGTGTGCGCGCGCGTGTGTGCGTGTGTGTGTGTGCGTGTGTGAAGGAGGTGGTACAGAGTAAGTGACATAACATGAGAAGCCAGCCAGGTCTTGAATATTAATGAGACAAGGTCAGTTCAGGCCGTGATATGCTAATAAAGAGATTAACGTAATTCAAATGTCAATTTTGTTCCTTTAAAGTTGAATAGATGATTGTGTCAACTGTTGGGCTCATCAGTTAGAAATCTTGATTATTTTGAAACGATCAGATTATGAGTTTTTACAGGTAAAATTGCTGACATGGTGAATTAGTAAAATGACAAGATTGTGTAAGAGAGTGTTGAATCATTAAGTTTATAATACAAAGTGATTAATATCTTTGGTGATTGGCTTAAACTAAGCTAATTATGTACTTTAGTTGATTAAATAATAAAACTACCGTACACATAACATGTATTTTATAAAATAAAAATAAATTATAAGTTACATTGTTATGTAGTTTGAAAAAACTTATCATATAATGAAATCATTATATCAAAAAATTGAATTCATCTAATAATCTTATATTATCGCCGTACTTAGGTGTTGGCCTCAATCTTTTTTGAGTATCTACTCATTAAAATCGTCCATTCAAACAAGTATGGGACCCATCCAGCAAAGAAAACATTGATAAACTAGAACAGTTTTTTAAAAAAAAGAGCTGCCAGATTCATTCCTGGAGAATTTTCAATTTTCAAAACTCACAAGAGTAACACCATTAGTTAATTCATTAAACCTTGAAACACTAGAGGATAGAAGAACCAAGAGTAAATTAGTAATTATACATAAAGCAATTAACTCTAATTAAGAAATACAACACACAGATAACTTAATACAACCCCCAGATAGACATAAATTAACATAAAAACACCTTTCTTATCCCACATGCAAGAACAAATACACACACAGGTTTTCTTTCTTCCCGTCCGGTATTCGGGCGTGGAATGGGTTGCCTGAAGAAACCAGGAAAGTCAACACTTAACCATCATTTAAAACTCTAATAAGAATACAGGACTAAACACAAACCAAAGATAAACGTAGGACGCAATGATCTTCTGCAATATATATAAGATAAGTATCTCAATCACACAGAACAGAAGCACTGTGATGTGAACAATGATACTGGAGGCACTACTTTCAACTGAACGTAATTTGTACTTGGTTTAATGAAAGTTAAGTGGCGCGATAAGATTGACGTTTCTCCTTACTAATTCTATTATTGGTAAGGTTGTTGTTAGGCGCCGCTTTTTTCAAAAGCCCAAGTAACTTCAGTGAATGTCATTGCATGTCTTCCAATCAGTGTGTTCGGAACAAAAAAAACACAGTTCGCGGCTTATTTATGGGACATATTCCTTGTTTTTGATAAATACCAAATATTAAACTTTTTCCAAAGTTAAAATATAAGGCCAAACAATGACGTCATATAAAATTTTACGGCGAGAACACCACGGGCTCTGTTAATCTCGAAACCAAAATGATTATGATTTTACGTCTCTGGTTTAATTATTTTTTTTTTTAAATGAGAGTGATGTGAGACATGTTATATGTGGTAATATATAAGACATGTTATATGTGATCATATATAACACATGTTACATGTGGTCATATATAAAGTGTCACTCATGAAAGTACCGTTGAGGAAAGCACTATTGGTTATGATTCTAATGAAGAAAGTTGTATTGATGAAAGTGCTTTTGATTAAAGTGAAAATTGTTATTTTTTGGAAAGTGCTATTGGTGAAAGTGATTTTAATAAAAGAACTACTGGAGAAAAGTGCTACATGTGAAAAGTGATACAGGTAAAAAGTGCTGCAGGTAAAATGTGCTACAGGTAAAAGTGCTGCAGGTAAAAGTGCTACAGGTAAAAGTGCTACTGGTGTAAGTGTTACATGTAAAAGTGCTTCAGGTAAAAGTGCTACAGGTGAAAGTGCTACAGGTAATAAGTGCTACAGGTAAAAAAAAAAGTGCCTTACCTGTAGAATGGAAGATGAATGTCTCAGTTTTGTTTACATTGTTTCCCTCGTGACCTTCCTCTCCTGGGTTACCTAAGTGAAAGTTTCTCATGAATTCCCTGATCTGACGCCCCACACTGGCATTGAACCGCCCCAAAGTGCTAGCGACTGGAGGGGCGCTCAGTCCCAAGTAGCGGAGGATTTTAGCTTTGAAGTCCTCGACTATAGCTCGATGGTGATCGGAGCTGAATGGGCTGCGACCCTTGTTGGACGACTTAGAGTTACGCCCTGCTTGGGGCCTGTTCAACTTGTGGTCAAGATCTCTGTTAGTTTGGTGGACCGACTGGTTGTGGCCCACCGTGTGGTCCAGGTAATTTTTTAATTTTTGTAGGAAATGGTTTTTGTCGAGTAATTGCTTCTTGGGGTGAAGGTCGTGATGGAGGTGAAGGTCGCTTCGGGTCTGGATGACCTTGGAATGTGCACGAGAACAACACAGAACGCTGAGCAGCAGGAGAAAGACGATGGGGTGGGCTGGGACGGTAGCACTGCTCCCTGGACAGGTCAGTCTTTGCTTCATACTCACGAGACGCTATTAGAGGCAAGGGGTGGGCGGGGGAGAGCTGAGCTTCTAGGAGCTGACCTTGACCGGCTCGCTGGTGAACTTGGCGGATGAATCTTTGAGTCCTTGCGTCTCAGTTAGGTAACCATCTGACAACGTGAAGTCTCACTGTTGGAGAAGTAGGATACGAGGTCATTAGATGACGGTCGACAGGCGATCATAATATAAGGCGCTAATCAATATCTGTAGCATGATGCGTTAAATGGAGATCTTAATTGAAATGTCTAAATCTGGAAATGTGTGTCTAAAATTGGAAAGATTGCTTTCTTGACTAATGTTATTGTTTTTGTCAATGGGATAACAATACTTTTTAGAAATTTTTTTTTTAGTTCAACAAAATATAGAATTCATTGAAAAAATCGAAATTTTAAAAGAATTTTGAGCTAATGACATTCTTTTGCTTATTTAAACAAGAAAAAATTGTGTAGAAAATTAAATAACTGCCAATTATTTAATGAATAAAACTTTGCAATCACGCTAACGCAGTAGTAACAAGTGTTCAACAAAATCAAAATAAACACATCTTAGCGTAAAAGTAATTTAAAATAGTGTAAAATATGTAACAAATTTTAAAATGACAGTGTGTTACTAATTTAAGCTTGGGGCGATATTAAAAAAATGTAAGAATGTGCCATATGTAACTAATTTAAATCAATTGCAGTGTGTGAAAATTAGACCAATGGCAGTTCGGAAAAATTAGATCAGTGGCTGTTCGTAAGATTTAGACAAAAGACGGTACGTAAAAATTGGACCAATGACAGTGCAAAGCTATTCTAAGCCTGAAATGGATTGTAACAAATTTACAAATAATGTTAATTGCCGCTCACGTTGGTAAACGTCAAATCAATTGAAGCAAATTGAATTAATCAAATGAGAACATTGACCCACATGTGATTAGACGGTTTGACATGAGTTTTAGAGCACGTGATCTCGCGGCAACAGATTCATTGCTCTTGTCTATAACGACCTTGATCAGATTCATTGCTCTTGTCTATAACGACCTTGATCAGATTCATTGCTCTTGCCTATAACGACCTTGATCAGATTCATTGCTCTTGTCTATAACGACCTTGATCAGATTCATTGCTCTTGTCTATAACGACCTTGATCAGATTCATTGCTCTTGTCTATAACGACGATGATCAGATTCATTGCTCTTGTCTATAACGACTGTAATCAGATTCATTGCTCTTGTCTATAACGACTGTAATCAGATTCATTGCTCTTGTCTATAACGACATTAATCAGATGTATTGCTCTTGTCTATAACGACATTAATCAGATGTATTGCTCTTGTCTATAACGACATTGATCAGATGTATTGCTCTTGTCTATAACGACATTAATCAGATTCATTCGTCTGATGTTTAACTACTTTGATCAGAACTGATCAATTTTTTTGTTTTACAACTTAGATAATAAACGAAAATATTTATTTTAGGGCTCTTAACGTTTAATTTACATGTGAAAGTTAACTTTTGAAAACTTAATTGTTAATTTCGATTAAAGCCAAAAACTAAAATTTATGACGTCATAAGTAACATTTATTAAACGTTCTTGTTGAAAATCTAAATAACACGGGAGTGTCTCCTTTATATGTCCTCTTTTAACCGACTACGCCAACAGACAAGTGTGTTGACATTATTTGGTTCCAGTAATGATCCGGTCTCATTGACAATATAAGCAGCCGAGCTGAACAATCTTTCACAAAGCTTTAGCTTGTCTCAGCTGAAGTTTCTGATACTGTAGTGGATGTTTGGTTTGAAAGTGACAAGTAAGTGAAGTGTTAGAACCATGGTGGTCACAAGATTTCTCAAATGGATGCAATATTTTGAACATACCAGTCTGTCAATAGTTTAAAAACAAAATGTCCCAGTAAAATCGTTAGAAAATTTGTTTATATTTATCGACAGACTTTTTTTAAAAAACCTTTTGACATCTTGTACATTTGTGACGTGTCGACTAATCGTTACAAAAAAGTTTAAAATTTGTAACAATTAATCGATTAATTAATCCTTAAATTTTGCAGCACTAATTTATCTGTGTAGGAAAGCTGCACGACTTTTGTATGTCCTCCACCCCCCCCCCCCCCCCCAAAATACCAAACACGCTGTTTTTTCGATGTTGTCCCTACTGGCAGAATCTATTTTGCCACATCGCAACGTCATAATCTCAAATACACCCGCCCCCTTCCCCCTCCCCCATGCTGGGTCACAGCTACAGGTCTGGTGGTGCTTACCCAAGTGTGCATAATGGAAAGATTTTTTTTCTTCTCTACTTTCGTTTCCTACTTAACTAATGATTGCACTTTGAACGAAAACAAAATAGTGAGGCATATCTACATTTTTGACATTAAATTTTACTGTGCAGTTAGCGAGAATAGTTGTGTTTTTTTAAAATCTGAAGTTAACAATTAACGAAAGAAAGTTAAGGTGATCTGGTTGGTTAACATTCGTACAGCAGTCCACGATGATTTAGAAATTAGTTTTATGTAAGCTAACGTGTTACACTCCAGCTTGCTTGGCGTGTTATATAGCTACGGGAAGAGGTCTTAATTCTTAGGTCTTAACTTATACGCAACTCGGTTAAGGATTCATTCAAAGAAGAAACAACAACACCCGTTTGGGAATTGACTTGTTGATACCTGGTATCCATGACAACAACAGCCAGACGTTAAACATGTTTATATTCATTAAATTATAAACAACAACATCTATCAATAAGCGAACAAATATGATTTTAAAATGACCAACATGTGGTTGTTAGGTAAGAGAATATTTGACGCTATACCCAGACAAATTACGAAGGCATTATCACTTCAAACAATAGTAAACACTTGCACATTTCAAACTGATATTCTTTTGGTAAACTCTCAGAAATGCTATAATAAATGCTGTTATAAATGCTGTTATAAACGCTGTTATAAATGCTGTTATAAACGACTGTAAGAGATTAAGAGAAGTCTGAGAGACTTCAGGAACACATCGGATGCACTAACAGCGAATTCAACGAAACCTGTTTTGTCACTTAGATAAAACATTTGATTTATTTACAGATTATTACCCAAAAAAAAGTTATAAAAAAGATTATAATTTAAAAAAAAACATTACATCTACTAAGAGATTGTTCCACTAACATTAGATCTACTAAGAGATTGTTCCACTAACATTACATCTACTAAGAGATTGTTCCACTAACATTACATCTACTAAGAGATTGTTCCACTAACCCTGTTTCGTCACTGTCTTTCTATCGCCGCCGACTCGACTGTTGGATTAATGATTATATAATCCAAGAAAAAACGACAGACGTGGACACGCTTGCTCGTGGCTGTCGTCTGCTTGACTGCTGTAACGGACGATAACTTTGATCGTCTCGGCGAGTGTCTTCTGCCACGAGCTGTCAGCCAAGACACGAGGCAAACACGAGGGCTCATCGCATCGACGTCTCCTCTGTTTGGACGTTTTCGTTCCCGCCTCTACTGCAGCGGGGCGCCCTCCCTTTCCCCCCTTCCTTCCATTCTCCCACATCGACTCGGGTCTGGATGAGTGATTTTAAACATTGAAAGTTAAAGAACATCGAGGCGGGGAGGGGGTAGAGTGGTGGGCGGTGTGGAGGTATAGGTGGATGTAGGCGTCACTTGCATAACACGAGTCCACGAGTAACTAGTACACCTGGCAGGTAGAAGTAACTAGTACGCCTGGCGGGTAGAAGTAACTAATACATCTGGCAGGTAGAGGTAACTAATACACCTGGCAGGTAAAAGTAACTAGTTAACCTGGCAGGTAGAGGTAACTAGTACACCTGGCAGGTAGAAGTAACTAGTACACCTGGCAGGTAGAAGTAAATAAAACACCTGGCAGGTAGAAGTATCTAGTACACCTGGCAGGCACAAGTTACTAGTACACCAGGCAGGTAGAAGTAACTAGTACACCTGGCAGGTAGAAGTAACTAGTACACCTGGCAGGTAGAGGTAAATAAAACACCTGTCAGGTAGAAGTAACAAGTACACCTGGCAGGCACAAGTAACTAGTTATCTGGCAGGTAGAAGTAACTAGTACGCCTGGCGGGTAGAAGTAACTAATACATCTGGCAGGTAGAGGTAACTAATACATCTGGGAGGTAAAAGTAACTAGTACACCTGGCAGGTAAAATTAACTAGTACACCTGGCAGGTAGAAGTAACTAATACACCTGGCAGGTAGAAGTAACAAGTACACCTGGCAGGCACAAGTAACTAGTTATCTGGCAGGTAGAAGTAACTAGTACGCCTGGCGGGTAGAAGTAACTAATACATCTGGCAAGTAGAGGTAACTAATACATCTGGGAGGTAAAAGTAACTAGTACACCTGGCAGGTAAAATTAACTAGTACACCTGGCAGGTAGAAGTAACTAATACACCTGGCAGGTAGAAGTAACTAGTACACCTGGCAGGTAGAAGTAACTAATACACCTGGCAGGTAAAAGTAACTAGTACACCTGGCAGGTAGAGGTAACTAATACACCTGGCAGGTAGAAGTAACTAGTACACCTGGCAGGTAGAGGTAACCAGTACACATGGCAGCTAGAGGTAACTAGAACACCTGGCAGGTAGAAGTAACTAGAACACCTGGCAGGTTGAAGTAACTAGTACACCTGGCAGGTAAAAGTAACTAGTACACCTGGCAGGTAGAAGTAACTAATGAACCTGGTAGGTTGAAGTAAATTAGCCTTGACACGTACAGACTTATCATAATGCGATAATGATGGTTTTTAGGAGAGTGCTGACCAGATAGAAATGTGTACGTCAGAGTGCTGACCAGATAGAAATGTGTACGTCAGAGTGCTGACCAGATAGAAATGTGTACGACAGAGTGCTGACCAGATAGAACTGTCTACGTTTGTAGTTGAACTCAGTCAAGTGCTGACCAGATAGCAACACCCACAATTTTCATGTAGAATTGCAGTCTCATTTCTCTATATAACGTTTATAGACTTTGAAAGGCCTTCGACGACACTATGACACGGAATTTATATGGACTAAAAAATAATAATAAATATAATTTTTTTAAAAAAGTATTTGGTTTGAGAGGTCACCATGACTGTACACCCCATCTCAACAACTTAAGTCAGGACACCCCACTGTGATGTGTCAGAGGACACCATGAATGTACACCCCATCTCAACAACTTAAGTCAGGACACCCCACTGTGATGTGTCAGAGGACACCATGACTGTACACCCCATCTCAACAACTTAAGTCAGGACACCCCACTGTGATGTGTCAGAGGACACCATGACTGTACACCCCATCTCAACCACTTAAGTCAGGACACCCCACTGTGATGTGTCAGAGGACACCATGACTGTACACCCCATCTCAACACATCAGGTCAGGACACCCCACTGTGAGGTGTGGGAGGTTGAGGGATGGGGGGGGGGGAGGGCTCTGTTCAGTCTTGTATGCCGGATAGAAAAGATATTATTGTAGAATGGCTGAGACCTCTCTAAGCGTTTGATGTTTGTCTGGCGGGCCTCTGTTTTGTTGTTGACAGTTTCAAGTCTGGATGGAAAATACGGATGTACTCGTGTTCCTATCTGTCATCTGTCACAAAATGGCCGAACAGGGTGTCAGTGGCAAACAACACGTTGTCATCTAGGCAGGAAAACAGCAACACACAAAAATGACTTGCAACTTTTTAGTTGTCATCTCACTATGTGTTGCAAGTAAATGATGTTGGTTAAGAGGATAGACTTGTCATCACTAAATTGTCACTAGAAACTATGTGAACATGCTTGCAAGGCAATCGATTTTTATTCGATCATCGTTACACTTGGGTAAATGAGACTATGACATCCAGTAACACAGATGGTGCACCATTTAAACATTAGAGCCCTTAATAAATGCGTGTAGCTTGATTCTTTTTGGAAATGATAAATATAAAACCCATTGTATGGGTACTGGGTAGAAAAAAAGAAAAGTTGTCTATTTTCACCATTGTATGGGTACAGGGTAGAAAAATAATAGTTGGCTATTTTCCCTTGCGCGTAAAAACTAAATGTATCCTCTTACGAAGGCGCGCAGTAAATAAAACAAGATGACCCGCGCCGTAGCCTACGCCGCAGACTTGCTCATCGTAGATAGTGCAAAGAAAAAGGGGGGGGGGTGAGAGAACGGACACAAACCACAGCACGAAGAAATGAAAAAAGCGCGTAAACATGGAGACATCTGCCTGCTTCCCCCCCCCCCACCACACACCTTTACTACCTACCCCGCCAACCACAAACTGTGATTTTCCTACTGTACGATTAGTCATGTTCGCGAAAAATGGGGAGAAGAAGAGGCATAATTTTTAAAATTAATTTTGTTTTAAAATTGTTTCATCTGGGAATTGAACCCAGGACTTTCCGCGTGTAAGGCGGACGTGTAGCCACTACACTACGAATCATTTGTTATTCTGTAAAGGAACAACGCAAGTGAACGCAAGAAGCATTGCTGCCGCAACACTCCCCCCCCCCCACACTCTTTTTTTTCTTTTCAGTTCACTATGCTTGCCCACTGTGATCTTTTGATCCCAGCGGTGGCAATTCGTCATGCTCATTTGTACATGATTGTTTTCGTGAGTTATATATAAAGAAGATTGTTTTAATCTTGGTTTGTCGGCATTGGAAGAGAACATCTACGGTGGACAGTGCCAGCATGACCTTACTACTGACCTCATGCTGTAGCCTAGGGACGCTCTCAAAGTTTAGACATTACATTCTGCAGTTCCTTCAGTCAATGGTCTACACTTGGAGTGTTTGAAACACTCTCAGGTCTTGACCAATGCGCTTTGGTGCAAGGCCATAAACACATTTACGTGGAGACTCTAATAAAGGTAGCAGCTGATTCAGAGCCCTCGCTTTGTCAAGACGTGCAGATCACTGCCAAAATGGATGATGAGGTGAACGCGAGAATTTCCAAGGCCAGTGCAGCATTTGGCAGATTGCATGACAGTGTCTGGAACAGAGGAGGAATCCGCACCCAAACAAAACAAAGTATACAGAGCTGTAGTGCTCCCCCACGTTACTATATGCACGTGAGACTTGGACCGTATACCAACTCCATGCGAGGTTGCTGAACCACTTCCACACCAAAAGCCTAAGAAAAATTATCAATATAAAATGGCAGAGAAAAGTTCCAGACACTGAAATATTAGCCAGGTCAGTAATACCCAGCATCCACACTAGCCTCATGCAGTGCCAAATACGTCATGCGCATGACCGATCGTCGCCTCCCCAAAAAGCTCTTCTATGTGGAGCTCACTACAGAGCATAGTGCACGCGGAGGTCCACGTAAGCGCTACAAGGATGCACTCAGACCGCTCTAAAGGCCTTTGACATAAGACACGACTACTGGGAAGCAACAGCCAGTAACTGAGCCCAATGGCGCTCTATGCTACTGTCTGTGAGGCTGATAGACAACAGGCTGCCAGGACAAAAACGCCAAGTCAGGAAGCAATGGCGCTCTATGATACTGTCTGTGAGGCTGATAGACAACAGGCTGCCAGGACAAAAACGCCAAGTCAGGAAGGACCGCATCGAAGGCCCTCCTGAAGGGTTTCCATCCATCACATGTCTGACATGCGGGAGCCTATTTCGTGCCAGAATGGGGCTAATAAGCCACCAGAGGACACAGATGAGTGACACATGTCGGCCTAGCACAGGTCAAGCACATATATGATGAGAGTGGTCATCGTCGACTACGACGGACGAACAACTCATCACAGTTGTGATGTTGTTTTCTGGTTCGATGTTTTGTGTCAAATAATGGGGCTGGTTGTTTTTATAATTGTGTTTATAGTTGTGTTTATAATTATGCTTATAGATGTGTTTATAATTGTGTTTATATAATTATGTATAGACCTATAGTTCAGTTAATAGTTGTGTATATAGATTTGATTATGATTGCGCTGCAATGAGAAATTGTCATAACATCCAGTAACTGTGAATAACATGGGATTTATATTTAAGTGAATGTATTGTATAACACTCAGTAAGTGTGACTGACATGATACTTATATTTAAGTGAATGTATTGTAATAACATCGTAACATCGAGACACATGTCCACGTTGATACCCCCTCCCCCAAAGACCCAAGAACACGCGACAGCCTCCCCCTCCCCTCCAATGATTGCAGCTGTCCAACACTCCCCCACACGTAATGCTCCTGTCTACTGTCGCCCGTGAGCTTCAGTCATGACAATCCCACGTGACACTGATACTATTTATTAACCATATCCTCCCCCTTAAAGGCCGTTAAGTAATCCTTTAAGCCAAGTCTCATTCAGGGGCGTCGAACGAGGTGGACATGTCTTGTGTTGTTTTTTTTTCCTTTAATAGACCACGTGCTGAATGTTTTCAAATTTCTTTTAAAATTAAAGAAAAGAATCAGTTTGGCGGTTATGCAGGGTGGAGGGTGAATAGAATATTTGCACGTGATCAATTGACGATTGATACAACGATCAAAACATTTATCACAAAACACGAAATGCCTTCCGCGTGAGAAAAACAAAACTGAAATTTATTGTCCTTGGCATCCTGAAGAATCCATTAGTGAAATTAGCTTTCAATTTTTCATTTAACAACTTCACTTCTCCTCGATCAGAACATTCTATCTCTTTATTTTTAGCGTAAACATAAACCCTACCCCGCGGGCAACAACTGTATTACAATATTGAAAATTACCCACAGATTGAAGGATCAATGTATCCCCGCCTTTGCATCTGTCCTCCCGAAGCGGGTTCGTGATTCTATAACTCATAATCTCGTCAATTCTCGCCGTCGTGATTTACTCCCGGAAGTTAAGGGCTTTCACTTTGTGAGCTTGACGTCACGAGTGATCTTCGCTTCCATGTTGGTGTCACCTCAAATCAGTCAAGGATGCGCTATTTATGGCAGACATGGGCCAGCTATAAATTTCAATTCTTAGTGTATGGGATGAAGTGTGTTCGTATAAAAAAAATATATAAAAATTAAACAGAGTTGCCTGCACTCGGATCACGTATATTGTTTCCTTTTCCATGAAGCCCTCAAATCCTGTTTCCTATTTTTAAAGTCTAGTAAACTGAATGACGGAAAACTCCCTCCCCCCCCCCCACACACATCATTTATGTCATGGCTCATCACAAACACATATATAATATGAAAGTGGAACAACCTGCCTGTAGTGACACAGATATGAAAGTGGAACAACCTGCATGTAGTGACACAGATATGAAAGTGGAACAACCTGCCTGTAGTGACACAGATATGAAAGTGGAACAACCTGCCTGTAGTGACACAGATATGAAAGTGGAACAACCTGCCTGTAGTGACACAGATATGAAAGTGGAACAACCTGCCTGTAGTGACACAGATATGAAAGTGGAACAACCTGCCTGTAGTGACACAGATATGAAAGTGGAACAACCTGCCTGTAGTGACACAGATATGAAAGTGGAACAACCTGCCTGTAGTGACACAGATATGAAAGTGGAACAACCTGCCTGTAGTGACACAGATATGAAAGTGGAACAACCTGCCTGTAGTGACACAGATATGAAAGTGGAACAACCTGCCTGTAGTGACACAGATATGAAAGTGGAACA
>MUZC01004634.1:283172-299129 GCA_002072015.1 Radix auricularia | reverse complement strand
TGAGAATGGACTTCGTGGAGCTGGTAGTTCTTTGCTGAGCGAGATAAGTCTTCGCCCCACACACACACACTTTAAATTTTTTGTTCTTATTTCGTCACGATTCGACCCCTTGACCTTTACCAAGAAATCCAAGGGAGATAGGGACAAGAAAGTTGTCAACAAAGAGAGATAAACTGACATATATGTGTTCTAAAACAGTGCTTCTCAAAGTGGTGGTACGCCGACCGGTGCAGGTCCGTGGGCAATCGCCGCCGGTCCGCAGAAGTAATTAAAAAAGGACATAAAAAATCTCAGTGCAGGGAAAATCGTGCACCGCTCCCTGGTGCAGTGGAAAAAATCCCTGCCGGTATGTCATACTAAAAAGTTTGAGAAGCACTGCTCTAAACGATGCTTGAAGTGCTAGCTGGACGCAACAGTAGTTTTTGATGTTATATAACATTCTCGAATGAAATTCTCACATGACATTACCAGACGAAATTCTCACATGACATGTTATGGAGTTACTAATGTCATTGTGTTACTAATGTCATGGTGTTACTAATGTCATGGAGTTACTAATGTCATGGTGTTACTAATGTCATGGAGTTACTAATGTCATTGTGTTACTAATGTCATGGTGTTACTAATGTCATGGAGTTACTAATGTCATGGTGTTACTAATGTCATGGTGTTATTAATGTCATGGTGTTACTAATGTCATGGTGTTACTAATGTCATGGAGTTACTAATGTCATGGTGTTACTAATGTCATGGTGTTACTAATGTCGTGATGTTACTAATGTCTTTATGTTACTGATGTCATAATGTTATTGACGTCATGATGTTACTAATGGTGTCAAGACTATTACAGTACCAATACTCAGTCAAATCTCTAAAGGGCACAATATTACAGTACCAATGTTAACAAACACAAAAGTGCCATTATCCGCTTATCCACAAGGATATCGGCTGACTCTCTACATGACGTATTTGAAGAATTTCATCTGGCGCTGAGTGATAACATGTAGGTTACAGCGTACTGAGCTATCAACTCTCTACATGGACAGTCACAGCGAGTTTAACACTGGCTCGGTGTCATAGCTTGACTGTTTGCATGGCTACACCTGTCACATGGCTATACTGGTCATATGGCTACACCTGTCACATGGCTACACTGTTCATATGGCTACACTGTTCACATGGCTACACATGTCACATAACTACACAGTCACATGGCTACAACTATCACATGGCTACACTGTTCATATGGCTACACTGGTCACGTGGCTACACCTATAACATGACTACACTGGTCACATGGCTATATCTGTCACATGGCTACACATGTCACATGGCTACATTGTTCATATGGCTTCAATGGTAACGTGGCTACACCTATAACATGGCTACACTGGACATGTGGCTACACCTGTCACATTGCGACACTGTTCATATGGCTACACTGATCACATGGCTACACCTGTCACATGGCTATATCTGTCACATGGCTACACTTGTCACATGGTCACACTAAGCACATTGCTATAATAGTCACATTGCTACACCTGTCTCATTGCTACATCTGTCAAATTGCTACATTAGTCACATGGCTACACCTGCCACATGGCTACACCTGTCATATGGCTACACCTGTCATATGGCTACACCTGTCACACGGCTACACCTATCATATGGCTACACCTGTCACATGAATACACTTGTCATATGGCTACACCTGTCATATGGCTATACCTGTCAAATGGCTACACCTGTCATATGGCTACACCTGTCACATGGCTACACTTATCTCATGGATACACCTGTCACATGGCTACACCTGTCATATGGCTACACCTGTCATATGGCTACACTTGTCATATGGCTACACTTGTCATATGGCTACACCTGTCATATGGCTACACCTGTCACGCGGCTACACTTGTCTCATGGCTACACCTGTCACATGGCTACACCTGTCATATGGCTACACTTGTCACATGGCTACACCTGTCATATGGCTGCATCTGTCATATGGCTACAACTGTCACATGGCTACACATGTCATATGGCTAAACTTGTCATACGGTTACACCTGTCATATGGCTACACCTGCCACATGGCTACACCTGTCACATGGCTACACCTGTCACATTGCTACACCTGTCACATTGCTACACAAGTCACATTGCTACACCTGTCACGTGGCTACACCTAGTGGTTAATATAAAGATTTATGATGAAGGTATCTGGAGCACAATTATGAGAATGGACTTCGTGGAGCTGGTAGTTCTTTGCTGAGCGAGATAAGTCTTCGCGGAGTCATTATATTTACTAATTCTCCTGATACTAGTACATGTACTACAATAACAATATTTTCTCAATATAATAGATATATAGTTTGAAAGATGTTGATCGCTGTTTCGAAATCGGTATATTATATAATAAAACCTCCATGTTGCTCCACTCTGCATCTTATATTCTATGTAAGCCAACTGTGGTACCATCTATGTTAGCCAACTGTGGTACCATCTATGTAAGCCAACTGTGGTACCATCTATGTAAGCCAACTGTGGTACCATCTATGTTAGCCAACTATTGTACCGTCTATGTTAGCCAACTATTGTACCGTCTATGTTAGCCAACTATTGTACCGTCTATGTTAGCAACGATTGTACCTATTATATTAGCCAACTATTGTACTATCTATGTTAGCCAACTATTGTACCGTCTATGTTAGCCAACTATAGTACCGTCTATGTTATTCATTCATATATTGTTGATGCCTACTTTGTGACACACGTCGATTATAATAGTGGACACACCTCTGTAAATACCACACCACTGCCTCATCAAAGTACCTCATATCTCACCCCACCATTGCACCTCACCATCAAAACTCACCAACCACCCTCACCATCCCATCTCACCATCCCATCTCATCAACCCACATGCCCATCTATTTCTACCGCAGTTCAGAACGCAGCTGACAAGAAAAGATTTGGTATCGGCGCTTGGCCCTGGTGGCCCTTGGGGCCCTGATGCCCCTTGTGGGCCCTGGTGGCCCTTGTGGGCCCTGTCATATATCCCTGTTATGTAAGTTTATCCTTCATTATAATCTGGACACAGTATTGTTGGCTATAGAAAATCTTGATAATTAGTGACATCTATTAATTGATTTATCTTATCATATGACGAAAGTCATGAAACAAATAGAGGAAAATAGAACGTGTGAGAGGAAGAGAGAGAGAGAGAGAGAGTGAGAGAGAGAAGGGGAGAGAGATAGAGAGAGAGAGGGGTAAAGAAACAGGGAGAGAGAGGGAGAGAGTAAGATAGAGATGGAGAGAGAGGGAAAGAGAGAAAGAGAGAGAGAGACGCACACACAAAAAGGGTGGGGAAAAGAGAGAGGCACGCATATTCAAAGAGAGAGAGAGAGAGAGAGAGGAGAGAGAGAGAGACGCACACACAAAAAAGGGTTGGGAGAAGAGAGAGGCACGCATATTCAAAGAGAGCTGAAGAGAGAGAGAGAGAGAGAAAGAGAGCGAGAGATTGGAGAGAAAACATAGTTAAAGAAATAAAAATATGTAAGGTAAGGTTGATGATGAAATACACATCAGGCGTCTATACTAATGACTGGCCACGATCACGTGAGTTTATGACACAGCTACAGGCTTACCATGGATTATGAGAACACTATTCCGGTCTAATTGGTAACAACACTGCGTGAATAGTAAAACAACACACTGTTCATATGAAACCCAACTGCCATAGCTTCGTTTATATAAGATTCCAGTCCCAGAGGTCAGAGGTTACGTCTTGTACAAAAAAAAATATATTCCCCCCACCTCCCCGTTTAAATTTTTTTTTAATTGTACATACGTCACTCTCACTTTCAGATTCCATTCAACTAGTTTTGTTTGGAAAGACCCAATTCTCCTTCTTCGACCAATCAAATGTTCCCCTCCACACGAGCCACGCCCCCTAACCCCCTATTGTTTTAAAGACAAGGTTGAGGGTTGGTTCACAGGACGACCCCACTCGTGGCCAGCGGCACGCAGGCGAGGGAGATACGAGGGCTTCAATCAGTGTTCCTACTTCGAGTGGGAAATCATGCAGAGAATCTCAAGTTTTTATTTTCTCCAAAAAGTTGCCACTCGACAGTGGGTCTT
Organism: Radix auricularia; assembly: GCA_002072015.1. Classification (NCBI taxonomy): domain Eukaryota; kingdom Metazoa; phylum Mollusca; class Gastropoda; family Lymnaeidae; genus Radix; species Radix auricularia. The sequence goes on along the minus strand of MUZC01004634.1, from coordinate 294,984 downwards.
ACATTGTCATGGTGTCGATCTGTGGTCCAAAATTGGGTGATGTGTTTGGAATAAATGGTGGTTGTGTAACTATTGACAAGAATTTTGACTGATAAATGAAAAGGGAATTGTAAAAAAGTTTGCCAGTCTCTAAACTACAATTTAAATAGTAAATAGATTTAATAAATGTTTTGGTCAACAAATACAAGGTTGTTTTGGGATTATATCTTATCTTATAGGTTACAGAAGATTTTTGAGTCCTACGTTTATCTATAGTTTGTGTTTAGTCCTGTATTCTTATTAGAGTTTTAAATGATGATAAAGTGTTGGCTTTCCTGGTTTTTTCAGGCAACCCATTCCACGCCCGAATACCGGACGGGAAGAAAAAAAATTGTGTTTCAAATGTTTTTGCATACAGAGTAAGAAAGGTGTTTTTATCTTTATGTCTATTTGAGGGTTGTATTAAGTTATCCATCAAATACAATGTGGTTTTAGATAACAAATACAAGATGGTTTTAGATAACAAATGTAAGATGATTTTAGATAACAAATACAAGATGGTTTCAGATAACAAATACAAGATGGTTTTAGATAACAAATACAAGATGGTTTTAGAAAACAAATACAAGATGGTATCAGATAACAACTACAATATGGTTTTAGAAAACAAATACAAGATGGTATCAGATAACAACTACAAGATGGTTTTAGATAACAAATACAAGATGGTTTCAGATAACAACTACAAGATGGTTTTAGATAACAAATACAAGATGGTTTTAGAAAACAAATACAAGATGATTTTAGATAACAAATACAAGATGGTTTTAATTATCAAATACAAGGTGGTTTGGGCTAGCACATACAAGGTGGTTTTAGCTATCAAATACAATGTGGTATTAGCTATAAAAAAAAATAGAAGTTGGCTTTAACTAACTAATTCAAGGTGGATTTCCATAACAGTTAGCTAGCAAGGAAAGGGTGGGGCCGATACAGAGGATTGAACAAATCTTCTTTCTGTTTCCTATCTCTTTCCGGAAGACATTTTTACGACATTTACTCTCGACACCGCTGTGACGCAAGGGATCTCCAACATGGCTGCCGGGTGACGTCATTATCTATTTAACAGATATGACCAGACGACGGAGTGAACAAATGTCGTAAAACCAATGGTTGCCACCATTCCGTTCTCCCGGCATGTATAAACACCAGGCTTCGTCTCTGAATGAGGTCATGTGACGGCTATCAGAGCTTCATTGGGCGGGGCTTACGTGTGCACAAGGGTCAGTGAAAACTGCCTCATGCACGCGCTGAAACACAGCCGTTATACATGTCTTTAGAGGTTCCGACCAAAGGACAATGGGTACTCCATAAAGCCTATGGCGGATTAAGGGGGGGGGGCTGAACGGGCTATAGCCAGGGGCCCCCGACGGTTTTGGGGCCCCAAACTTTTTTAATATTTTACAATAAAACTATGTGAATGTTTTTACGAACCCTTGAAAATATAATTAATTAAATAAATTAATAAATAGTAACTATTAAACTATTTAACTGATCGCTGTTCAGACCTGATAGTCTTAATAATCGAAAAACTTGATTTGAATCGCTCACTAAGAGTACATATTATAAATAATTGTTTATATTTTTAAAATTTACTAATTATGATAAGCGCTGGTGGCTGTGTGGTAGAGTAAAAGCGATCTCGGGATTGATCTCAAATGGAGGAGTTTTTTTTTGTTTGTTTTTTTCAAAATTTTTCTTTTTCAAACTTCATTTTAACATACCGGCGAACGTTTCTAAACGGTTATTTCTTCGTGTTCGTTTTTTTTTTTTTTTCATGATTAATATTTAGTTACAGTCTTATATTAGCTGCTAGCAATCATTTTATTTAAAAGGACGCTGGTTGGTTGGATAGGGCTCCCGTTTGATTGCAGCCCGGGGCCCCCGTGCAGTCTTAATCCGCCTCTGCATACAGCCGTTAAATTTTCATCAGTGGTTCTAATCAAATAATAATAGTTAGTTCGTACAGCCGTTTTAATGTCATCAGTGGTCCTGTCAAACAACATTAATCAAAAGGTATTCCATACAGCCGTTTTAATGTCATCAGTGGTTCTAATCAAATAATAAAAGGTTCACCGCCAGGGCTTAAAAATATTGCTGCATTTTAAGCGCGGTGTTAATACAGTCGTCTTTGAAATAGTTTACGGTGAAAAGATGAGAAGATAAAGGGCGTTACAAACTAGGGACCCATTCTTCATGCCTCAGTTACGCCCCTGGTTACAATTTTACCCTATGGAAATATAAACATTTTGACAAAATTTGAAATTCGATGTTACACGCACAAAAAAACACACTACCGTATACTATAACATAAATGTTCCTGCTGTCACTAACAGAGAGGTATGTCAACTTTAATTGAACTATTACCTTGTGACGTCGGATATTTCATGACCCTGTGTCCATGTCTTAAAGGTACTCCTAAATTTCACTATAACAGTTTTTTTTTTTTAAACTGCCCCCTCATTTGTTCCTTAACTTTTTTTTTTCTGTCTTAGATGACTGAGATGTTGGCCATTCTACGCAAGAGATTTTTTGGCCATTCATCCATTTCCACGTCAAGGATGTTGCTGGCAATTCATCCATTTCTACGTCATAGATGTTGTTGGCCATTCATCCATTTCGCAGGTCAGTACTCGCTCTCCGGCTACCCTATCTCATGACAACAACAAGCTGCGTGTGGTAAACCTTACTTTAACCCATAACCTTAACTTAAGTAAGTCAATTTATTGACTGACCACCTCTCTGTATCAAACCACAATCACTACAAAATATTTCCTATTCACGTATCCCCTTTAATTATAAAAAATAGACACTTCCTTCCCTACATCCCATTAAAATAATACACATTCCCTTCCCTACATCCCATTAAAATAATAGACACTCCATTTCCTACATCCCATTTAAATAATAGACACTCCCTTTCGTACATCCAATTAAAATAATAGACAATCCCTTTCCTATATCCCATTAAAATAATAGACACTCCCTTTCCTACATCCCATTAAAATAATAGACACTCCCTTTCCTACATCCAATTAAAATAATAGACACTCCCTTTCCTATATCCCATTAAAATAATAGACACTCCCTTTCCTATATCCCATTAATATAATAGACACTCCCTCCCTACATCCCATTAAAATAATAGACACTCCCTCCCTACATCCCATTAAAATACAACCAACAATCCTTACTCCCATCGACTGAAACAAAGATGTACTCCCATTTGCTTACATCCGATTTTAAACAATAAATCATTACTTTATCATATCGCTCAACCATGAACCCTCCTTTGACTGCATGCCGTTAAAAAATTAACCCTCCCTTGACAACATTCCACTTAAAGCATTATCCCATCCCTTGCAAACTTCTCATTAATTAACAATGTGCATTGTACAATGTACAATGTCTCTTGTGTACATCCCCAATCAATACGACATTTTAAAAAAATTAAATAAAATTAAAAAAAAAATAAATAAAAAAAAAAAAAAACCAATGAACCCTCCCTTGCTTATATCCCAGAATCCTCTTCAGTTAAAAAGAATCTTCCATTTACCGTAATTTACCACCCGTCTGCTCAAAACAACCACATTAGTAGATTAAAATAGATAAATATTTATTTTAAAAATTGTGATTACCTCCACCTCTCTCTATATACATATAAGTGTAAACCGCATCAACTTGGAGACCTATTGTGATGACATCACTAGACGACCTTTTGCTGCATCTAATGCTAGGTCTCTATCGATGAAGATTGAATCCATTGTTTCCTGTCTATTCTTACAAACCAATTTAATTACCCGACCGTACAAGTTCCCCTCCCCCTTCCTGCTACGCCATTAATTGTTACTGAAACTTCTGCCTAACAGAATATATTATTTAAAGAATAACTTAAAAGAGTTTCGGACATGAAAGATAAACAATATGATTGTAAACCAGGGCCTGGATGGTCCTGGATGGTCTAACATGGCCGAAGTCAGGACCAGACGTAACTCCAAAGTCCGGTCTGAGATAATACATGCCCTCAATAATCTCCCATTTCATCCCGTGTGAGGCGTGCCGCAACACCCCCCCCCCCGCCACACTCGACGTTGGGGGTAACACTGTCATCAGGTGAGTGGCGGAGTGATGGCATGTTCATACCACAGATACCACCCCGCCAAGTTATCGACAATGGACACAAGCCCCTCTGTTTATTATGGGGTGGTCGGTGGCACCTCCCTGCAGTTGGCAGTCACGTGACGTCAGCAAGGGGTTGGGTGACGTCAAGGGGAACGCGGAAGCCGATTGAGAGCGACGAACAATCACGTTTGTTTACATTTGTTCTTTGGGGCAATCGAAATGATATGACATGGACGATTAATTTTAGAGAAAAAATAATACCATAGACCCATAATGGCTATTTATTATATTTTGTTTGTGGGATATGGGCCTAGTGTAAGTGGGATATTGACCAGTGGGATATTGGTCTAGTGTTAGTGGGATATTGGCTTAGTGTTACTGGGATATTGGCCTAGTGACAGTATAAGTGGGATATTGGCCTAGTGCTAGTGGGATAGTCCTTGGGTTGGGAGTCTTCAACTCTAGCTATGTTTACAATCTCAACTCTAGCTATGTTTACAATCTCAATTCTAGTGTTACTGTCTTGTATGTAATATAAATTGTATGCGTTGTATAATATAATTAATAAAATTTGTCTTGGATGTAATTTATGTATTGGGACTTGCATATAATTAATATTATAAGTCATTTATGATAAACATAGGTCTGTTATGGAACTAATAATAAGATTCTTATGTTATTAATGCTATATGTCTTTTCTTTAACAGTATTGTTGCCGTATCGTATGTCATCTTATATATCAAGAGGTTCCAAACATTTCTGCCGGTGGGCCGTATTAACTGTCAAACATCAGTCTGGGGGCCGACTACACTCTAGAGGTCCAAGTAAAAAAGAAATAGTAGAAACTAAAAGGTCTCCAGAGGTCGGATGAAAGGGCCTCGTGGGCCGCATCTGGCCCACGGGCCGTAGTTTGGAGACACCTGTTATATAAATGCGGTTAGCGCGCCAGCGCTCCCTATGAAGGTAACTGTATTTTAAAAAAAAAAAAAATTAAGTCGTAAAGTAAAAAACATTTTGGTGTCGTGATTAAATGAGTGTGTCTTGTTTCTCGCCGTAAAATACATTATGACCTGACGTCATTGTTTGAGCTTATAATAATCGGTGAAAAGGAAACGAACTAAATTAGAAATTTATGCACTGGGTTAAGATTGAGGCTAATTGGTAGCACTATTTTTTTATTTTATGGACAGGGTACCTTAGGAAATTTTAAAGGTTACTTTTCATTGGTAATGGAAGGCATCAATATCAATATCATCACTCAACCTGGGTAAAATGGAAATATGAAAGTATTGATATCATCACTCAATCTGGGTAAAATGAAGGATATGAAGGTATTGATATTTTTATTATGCTGACCCCGTAACATAGCACGGATCATGCGCTTGTCTAAATTAAGTGTCTTGTATGTCATTAATTGAATTGGCCTTGTAGGTCAATATATTATTGGCCTTGTATGTAAGTCTATTATGTGAGTTGAATGTCATTAATTTAATGATGATTTGTCAGTATATTTGGGCCTTGTGTGTCATTAAATTATGGGCCTTGTATGTCATAATGTATATGGGTCTTTTCCGTAACGTAATATATACTACATGTCATTCATATAAATAACGTCAGCTGTCATGGATGTAAACAATGTTGGGGGGGGGGGTAAAGGCGCATATGTCAAAAGGAAGTAATGAGTTGATTTTGGTGTGGTCACCTTCAGATTGTGAAAATACCTGCCATTATTTGCCATCAGGGCTTGGTGAGCCAGGGGGGGAACGAACTCCTTACATGGCTAAGACACTTCCGTCCTTATTTGTCCACTAACACAAACTTGGCAGTTCTCAAACGAAATCACGGAAGATTTTAACTTTCAAAAGTTGGGTGTTTGTTGAATGATCAAAGCTTCATCGTGTACAACGTTCATCCGAGAAATGATGTATGATGTCATGTACAACGTTCATCCGAGATATGATGTATGATGTCATGTACAACGTTCATCCGAGATATGATGTATGATGTCGTGTACAACGTTCATCCGAGATATGATGTATGATGTCATGTACAACGTTCATCCGAGATGTGATGTATGATTCATGTACAACGTTCATCCGAGATATGATGTATGATGTCATGTACAACGTTCATCCGAGATATGATGTATGATGTCATGTACAACGTTAATCCGAGATATGATGTATGATGTCATGTACAACGTTCATCCGAGATATGATGTATGATGTCATGCACAACGTTCATCCGAGATATGATGTATGATGTCATGTACAACGTTCATTCAGTATTTGATGTATGATGTCATGTACAACGTTCATTCAGTATTTGATGTATGATGTCATGTACAAGTTTTTATTCAGTATTTGATGTATGATGTCATGTACAAGTTTTTATTCAGTATTTGATGTATGATGTCAAGTACAATGTTCATTCGGTGTTTGATGTACAATGTCATGTACAATGTTCATTCGGTGTTTGATGTACGATGTCATGTACAACGTTCATTCGGTGTTTGATTTACGATGTCATGTACAATGCTCATTCGGTGTTTGATGTATGATGTCATGTACAACGTTCATTCAGTATTTGATGTATGATGTCATTTACAACGTTCATTCAGTATTTGATGTATGATGTCATGTACAACGTTCATTCAGTATTTGATGTATGATGTCATTTACAATGTTCATTCGGTGTTTGATGTTTGATGTTATGAACAAGTTTTTATTCAGTGTTTGATGTGTGATGTCATGTACAACTTTTTATTCAGTGTTTGATGTGTGATGTCATGTACAACTTTTTATTCAGTGTTTGATGTGTGATGTCATGTACAACTTTCATTAAGTGCTTGATGTATGATGTAATGTACAACGTTTTTACAAGATTTGACGTATGATGTCACGTACAACGTTTATACAAGATTTGATTTAAGATGTCATGTCCGATCGATCTATCCTAAAATGTTCATCATAACATCAGTGTGAACTGTATTTTAAATGTCAAATATGTCATCAAATGTCCAATATGATATCAAGTGTCAAACGTCCAAAAGGACATCAAATACCATACCAAATATCTGTTCAACCTTACATTACAACATTATGTGTCTTGTGTCAATAAACATTTCCAATTGAAGATTAGTTTTTAAATGTATATTAAAATATCCAAAGGTATAAAAAGTGTCAAATATCTATTAAAATGTCAATTATGATATAAAGTGTCAAATATCTATTAAAATGTCAACTATGATATAAAGTGTCAAATATCTATTAAACTGTCAACTATGAAATGAAGTGTCAAATATCTATTAAAATGTCAACTATGAAATGAAGTGTCAAATATCTATTAAAATGTCAACTATGAAATGAAGTGTCAAATATCTATTAAAATGTCGACTATGATACAAAGTGTCGAATATCTTTTAAAATGTCAACTATGATATAAAGTGTCAAATACCTATAAAAATGTCAACTATGTAATGAAGTGTCAAATATCTATTAAAATGTCAACTATGAAATGAAGTGTCAAATATCTATTAAAATGTCGACTATGAAATAAAGTGTCAAATATCTATTAAAATGTCGACTATGATACAAAGTGTCGAATATCTCTTTAAAGTTCAATGGGACACCAAGTGTCAAATGCCCGATATGATATCAAATGTCAATGAAAGAGAAAATTTGAAATATAATCTAGTGTCAAACTATTCAAGTGTACAATTGGACATCGAATGTCAAAAGTTTTTTAACGCAATTTCCCTTGGAAAAAATTGCATTTATGAATTGTAAATATCTGTCACGCTTGCACATGCAACTCCTCCTGAACCAGATAGAGGGCACGGGTCTTTTGAAAATGAGTTAATGAGGTCTCAATGATATGAAAAAACCAATAAATACCGAAAAGGTTTACTGGAATTCCTGGAAGATCCAAAAACCCAAAATAATATCAGTATTTTATCAATGTCTCACCATCCATAAATCTATCGGGTTAAAATAAACGCCAAACGATAGCTAATAATATTGAGAGCAATGTTGACATTGTTGGAGAATTTATTTTTTTTAATCTCTTTACTTTGACTCCCGTAATTTTAGCAGCAATTTGTAGATAGCAATTGTTTTCCTTACTTTCATAATTCTTGATTTGAAAATACTTTCATTGTAATCTAGAATGATAGTTAATTGGAGTTATCCCTCTTTGCGAATGCTAATGTTAGATTGGTGAACCGTGCGCATTATATTGATACATTATTGGTGTGATATAGCATGAGGGGATATGACGTCAGTTTTTGTTTACTTTCAGAATTACTGATTTGAAATGACTTTTAATGTACAGGGTTCTTCATTTCTAAAACCGGAAAACGTCATAGCTCATTTCGTAATGTTCTTTTTTTAGATTACATTTTAGTGGAACAAAGTTTTGAGGCATAAATACAGTCAAATCCCTATGTTCTCAAATTTGTTAGCTTAGTAAAATTACGAAATTGTTTTTTATTTTGCAAGTCCAATAAGCTGTCTGAAATTAACGAAGAATTAAACATTAGCTGATAAGATCAATCATTCTCAATATATCTACATTCACGTATTGACTCGTATCTTTTATTAATTCTTTTTATGAATTTGTCCTTACAAAAGATAAATTTAGATATAATATTTCTATTAATACATTTCCGTCATATTATGAACATCCCTATTCTAGAATGATTTATTCTACCTTTTTTAAAAAAAGGGAATTCTTTGTTGGAAATTGCGTTTAAATACTCATTCGAGTTTTTATTACTTTTTGGAAATGTTGGACGGGACATCAAGTGTCGCATGTCCATTAAATGGCCAAGCTTCAAACATGACTTGTGTCAGTGTGGATTTCATTTAGGCTAAGACTGGACCTTTAGAAGAAAAGAATCTCAAGGAGTGGGAATTAATCGTTTGGTGTCGGTACACAACATTTGAATCTGTTGTTTGATTTCAGTAAATAACAATACAATAAAAATGATTAAATCTTGTGATAAACCATCTTGTACACATTTTATGTAAACACGTATGTTCATTTTTTATAAAGTTTTAAATTAAACAATGACAAATATCAGCCACGCAGTTATAAGAGTCCACACGTTTTAATTGACAGATTTCATCTACACAATTCTAACCTAATGCAAATCTTAGCCAAACTTTTGAAAACTAACCTCACATTTGCCTCATACAGACTAAGAAAGCATTCTATTTTTACAGCCCTAATCATCAAAACATTTTAGCCACACAGATTAATTAACCAACCACACGTAATAACCACATTTCCATGCTCATAAACCAAAGTCTTAACCACTTCTTATTTCCCCACATAATATTAACTCTACTCAAACAGTCGTAAAACCACATTCCAAACCACATGGTTTTCACCACGCACTTCAAAAAAGTACAAAAACGTAGCCATATAATAACAAACTTTACATTTTAACCCCACTATTCTATCAACACCACCATGTCCTCACAATGCTAACCACATCACCCTTACCATATAATTCAAAATATATTACCCTTACCATATAATTCAAAATATATTACCCTTACAATATAATTCTAACTATACTACCCTTACCATAAATACTAACCACATCGCTCTTAAAGTATGACTCTAACCACACCAACCTTACCACACGATCCTAACCACACCAACATTTTCACTCGATCCTAACCACACCAACATTTTCACACCATCCTAACCACACCAACATTTTCACACGATCCTAACCACACCAACATTTTCACACGATCCTAACCACACCAACATTTTCACACCATCCTAACCACACCAACATTTTCACTCGATCCTAACCACACCAAAATTTTCACACGATCCTAACCACACCAACATTTTCACACAATCCTAACCACACCAACATTCTCACACCATCCTAACCACACCAACATTTTCACACGATCCTAACCACACCAACATTTTCACATGATCCTAACCACACCAAACATTTTCACACCATCCTAACCACACCAACATTTTCACACCATCCTAACCACACCAACATTTTCGCACCATCCTAACCACACCAACATTTTCACACCATCCTAACCACACCAACATTTTCACACCATCCTAACCACACCAACATTTTCACACGATCCTAACCACACCAACATTTTTACACCATCCTAACCACACCAACATTTTCACACCATCCTAACCACACCAACATTTTCACACCTTCCTAACCACACCAACCTTACCACACAATCCTAACCACACCAACCTTACCACACCATCCTAACCACACCAACCGTACCACACCATCCTAACCACACCAACCTTACCACACAATCCTAACCACACCAACCTTACCACACCATCCTAACCACACCAACCTTACCACACAATCCTAACCACACCAACCTTACCACACGATCCTAACCACACCAACATTTTCACACAATCCTAACCACAACAACCTTACCACACAATCCTAACCAAACCAACTTTTTCACACCATCCTGACCACACCAACCTTACCACACCATCCTAACCACACCAACATTTTCACACAATCCTAACCACACCAACCTTACCACACTATCCTAACCACACCAACATTTTCGCACAATCCTAACCACACCAACTTTACTACACCATCCTAACCACACCAACATTTTCACACAATCCTAACCACACCAACCTTACCACACCATCCTAACCACACCAACTTTTTCACACCATCCTAACCACACCAACCTTACCACACCATCCTAACCACTCCAACATTTTCACACAATCCTAACCACACCAACTTTACCACACCATCCTAACCACACCAACTTTTTCACACCATCCTAACCACACCAACCTTACCACACCATCCTAACCACACCAACATTTTCACACAATCCTTACCACACCAACCTTACCACACTATCCTAACCACACCAACATTTTCGCACAATCCTAACCACACCAACTTTACTACACCATACTAACCACACCAACCTTACCACACAATCCTAACCACACCAACCTTACCACACCATCCTAACCACACTAACCTTACCACACAATCCTAACCACACCAACGTTACAGCACAATCCTAACCACACCAACTTTACCACACCATCCTAACCACACCAACGTTACCACACAATCCTAACCACACCAACGTTACCACACGATCCTAACCACACCAACGTTACCACAACATCCTAACCACACCAACATTTTCACACAATCCTAACCACACCAACGTTACCACACAATCCTGACCACACCAACGTTACCACACGATCCTAACCACACCAACGTTACCACACAATCCTAACTACACCAACGTTACCACACAATTCTAACCACACCAACGTTACCACACGATCCTAACCACACCAAACTTTACCACACAATCCTAACCACACCAACATTTTCACACAATCCTAACCACGCAATCCTAAAAACTCAATCTTCACCAGTTTCATCTTGTTACTTATCATATACTAGCTAATTACCCGCGCTTTGCAGCGGTATTTTAAGATTTCAGTTAGCGCTTAGAACCGGTAAACACTAATTCAATATCCCTTTGATTTCAATCTAAATCATGATGGATATGCTAAATATATTAATTAAACCGTCTTGGAACAGACGTTAAAAGTTCATAACCCCATT
>MUZC01004634.1:271537-282430 GCA_002072015.1 Radix auricularia | reverse complement strand
AAAAAAAATACATTGAGGTTCCCCGGCTCCCACTGAGTGACACTTAAGATATTCTTTGCCTGTTACCATTTCCCGGAGTGTACTAAACAACTTCCCAAATTCTCACGTTTCTACCTAAACGGAAAAAGGAAAAATTGCAATATTCAGTAAAAGGAGAAATTAAATTTTTGGGCCCCCGGCTCTATGAAATTTAATTCTAAATTTTAAAAAATTCTAATAATCGTGGCAAGAGGCTATTAAACAACATACCAAAGTTTTATGCTTCTTCCTACACGGAAAGTTAGAGGATTAGGGATGAGTAAATTTGTTAAAATAAGAAAAACAACATGCGGGCCCCCGGCCCCCAGTAAGTGAGAATTTAAATATTATTTTCAACTGTTACCATCATGGACGTGTACTGAATAGCTGCCAAAATTTTAATGTTTTTACCTACACGGGAAAAAGGAGAATTAGTGATTTTCAGTTTTTATAAAGCTAACATAAGGAAAAAAAACTTCAGTTGGGCCCCCAGCCCACAGGAAGTGAGAATTTAAATATTATATTCATTTGTTACCATCGTGGAACTGTACTGAACAACTACCCAAAGTTTCATCCTTCTGCATACGCGGGAAATAGGATAATTTGTGATTTTCATATTTTATTTAGTCCTTGTAATGGAAAAAAAATGCTTTTAGGCCCCCGGCACCCATGAGTGTAACATTTAAAATTATTTCCTACAAAAAATTGTCACAATAAGCTGCTGAGTAATTTTGCTAAGTTTAATGCTTCTGCCTGCGCGGGAAATAGGATAATTAGTGATTTTCATATTTTAAGTAGCCCATGTAAGAGGGAAAAAATGTTGGGTCCCCGGACCCCATGAGTGGGAATTTTAAAATTATTTTCCGCTAATTATTGTCACAATGGGCTAGTCAACAACTTTGTAAAGTTTCATGTTTCTACCCACACGGGATATCGGAAAATAAGTGATGAGTCCGTTTTCATAGAAGAAAAAATACATTTGGGCCCCCAGCCCCAATAAGTCCGAATTTCAGTATTGTTTTCGCCTGTTATCACCGGGAAAGTATACTGAACAACTTCACAAAGTGTCATGCTTCTATCTACTCGGGAAAGTGGGTAAGCATCGATTTTCAGTATTAAAAAAATAGTTTTTGGGCCTCCGGGCCAAACTTTTTGTGATTTCTAAAAAATATTTACGCCAATAATCGTTCAAAGAGGCTACTCAACAATTTACCAAAGTGTCATGCTTCTACCTACACGAAGAGTTGGATAATTAGAGATGAGTCAGTTTTTAATATAAGAAAAAAAACTACATTTGGGCCCCCGGATCCCAGTAAGTGATAATTCAAATATTGTTTTCGCCTGTTTCCATCGTAGAAGTATACTTAACAACTAACCAAAGTTTTATGCTTTAACCTACACGCGAAATAAGAGAATTCGTGATATTTATTTTTTTATATAGCTCATATAAGGAAAAAAGCAAAAAATGGGCCCCCTTACCCTAGGGGTGGTCACCTAGTAAAAAAAAATACATTTGGGCCCCCGGCTCCCAGTAAGTGATCATTTAAATATTTTTTTTCACGTGTTACCACTGCGTGGTTGTACTTATCGATTCATAAGCGACATTGTACTTCCACCTAAACAGAAACCTGATCTTTCGTGAGACGTGATTGTATTTCGTTGTCTACATTTTGTTAATAAAGCCCGCTTAAGAAAAAGTACATTTGGGCCCCCGGCACCACATAAGTGAGAATTGTATTTATTTATTTTTTTTGCCATTATTGCCAGGAGAGTAATTTCCAAAAGTTTCATGTTTTTACGACACGGTACATTGGAGAATTAGTGATGAGTTTGTTCCTAATAAAAGTATAAAAAAATTTTTGGCCCCCCCGCCCCCTATGAGTGGGAAGTTTGAAATTCTTTTTCGCAAATTAGCGTTAGGAGAGTGTACTTAACAACTTCCCAAAGTTTCATTCTTCTAACTACACGGGAAATAGAAGAATGGTTGATTTTCAGTATTTATATAGCGTACATAAGTTTTAAAAAACACAACATTTGGGCCCCCGGCTTCCCATGAGTGGAAAGTTAAAAATTGTTTATCGCAAAATATCGTTGCTTTAGCGTACTTAACAACTTGCCAAAGTTTCATGCTTTTATCTATCAGTAAAATAGGATATTTAGTGATTTTTAGTTTTTATATATTTAATATATAAAGCTGAGTTTGTGTGTTTGTTTGTTTGTTACCAATAAAAATCCACACCGTTAATATTTAAGTATACTTAACAACTACCCAAAGTTTTATGCTTTAACCTACAATTGGAAATATTATAGTCTAATACTAATGGGGTTTTCCCGCTTAGGGAGTGTTAATATTAGACTCTTGCACAGTGCGCACTATTTTGACACAAATATTTTTGACGTGATTTTCATTTTTTATATAGCTCATATAAGGAAAAAAGCAAAAAATGGGCCCCCTTACCCTAGGGGTGGTCACCTTGGGTTAAAACATAGCCTATGACCTATTCCAGGTCAAATTGGGGTCCCCTGCAAAATTTCACCACCCTTGGTCCAATGGTGTGGATTTGTATTGGTAACAAACAAACAGACAAACAAACAAACTTTCAGCTTTATATATTAGAAGATTCCAAGAACAAACATCTAAACATTGTCCCTAGTGGTGGAAACTTGATCAAGAAACGAATGTCAAGGACACTTATTTCCTGTTACTGTCTTTGAGTTCCTTTTTTTTTTAATCCAGAAGAAAATGTGACCTTTGAGAAGTAAGTGATAATAATGCAGCTAATTATTTGCTACGGCTTATTTTTTTTAAAGTGCAAGCTCACCAACACTTACTTGACCTTTGACCTTACGTCTGACTATTGACAGAATCTAAGAAATTCTGCCATCCGCTAAAATCTCTTATTGCCTCAGCTGATCCTAGCTTAGCTGGCAGATCTTACATCATATTCAAACTGTATTCTCTGGCCAGAACCGGAAATCAAGTTAATCTTAATTTCGGCGTCCATTGTTGACCTGGAAACGGTCGCCTACTCAATCTCGCCTCGGGTAAAGAATATAGAAAGAGGCTACGACACTACATTTGACTCAGGGGCGTTGGCGCTCACGTGTTTAAACACCACCTTAAATTTGACTCAGGGGCGTTGAAGCTCACGCGTTTAAACGCGACTTTACTTTGAGTTGATGGCGCCCCATTTAATTTGCTGAGTTTGTTTCAGCAGTTTGTTTAAAAAATCATCCCCTTCCCCTCATTCCGGTTTTGACCAGCGCTCTCTACGTCACAGGGTCGCGTCATCACATTCTAATGATACGAACATCGGGAAATAGTCCCGGGTCTTCCATAAACTAGTCTCTCATAAACTGGTCTCTCATAAACTGGTCTCTCATAAACTGGTCTCCCATAAACTGGTCTCTCATAAACTGGTCTCTCATAAACTGGTCAACTGGTCTCCCATAAACTGGTCTCTCATAAACTGGTCTCTCATAAACTGGTCTCTCATAAACTGGTCTCTCATAAACTGGTCCCTCATAAACTGGTCTCTCATAAACTGGTCTCTCATAAACTGGTCTCTCATAAACTGGTCTCTCATAAACTGGTCTCTCATAAACTGGTCACTCATAAACTGGTCTCTCATAAACTGGTCTCTCATAAACTGGTCTCTCATAAACTGGTCTCTCATAAACTGGTCTCTCATAAACTGGTCACTCATAAACTGGTATTTCATAAACTGGTCTCTCATAAACTGGTCTCCTTCATAAACTGGTCTCTCATAAACTGGTCTCTCATAAACTGGTGTCTCATAAACTGGTCTCTCATAAACTGGTCTCTCATAAACTGGTCTCTCATAAAGTGGTCTCTCATAAACTGGTCTGTCATAAAATGGTCTGTCATAAAATGGTCTGTCATAAATTGGTCTCTAAATACACAAACTTGTCTCTTAAGAGATAAACTGGTTTCCTTTGACAAAACTGCTATGCTAGAGCTATAGTGGACATAATCTGGTCCATCCAGATAAAGCTAGTTCTCTCATGACATAAACTGGTCTTTGATGATAAAAAATTGTCCGTCATGATAGAAAACTTGTCTCGCATGACATAAAATGCTCTTACAGAATAGAAACTGGTCTATTGACAATTAGCACTGACATGCATTATAAATTTTGACAACAATTTGGTGCACTAGCAGACATTTAGCATCTTGGCATTGCAGCTAGCAGCCATTTGAAACACCGACAGCCATGGCAACCCTGCCTCTAAGACAAGTAGGGTATACTGTAATGACATCATGACAACCATGGCAACCCTGCCACTAGGACAAGTAGGGTATACTGTTATGACATCAATTATTTGTTATCTTTACCTGATAACCCCATGAGTCATGTTGGTGTAAACGCGAGCATTTCTCAAAGATTCATAAACACAAAAAAACATAACTAGCCCACCCGCTGTGTAGCATACGCCGAAGAATTTCTCATAGATGATTGAAATTTCGTGAAAGACTTAATTGACTAAATGGGGTGATATTTAGGATACAACTGTGATTGCGTGAAAAGATAGAACTCTGGAGAGAGCAACATAAAACTGTCCGTGACTGAAGACCGGTTATAGTAGATCGAGGCAAATCTTTTTGAAAGTTTGTCCCTGAACCTCATTAATTGTCATGGCGAAGACCAATCTTACAGGAAAATTGTCTTCGTGTTAAAGTGAACGATAAATTTGAGTCCGATGGTGTGAGGGAAATCCAGGGAAAAGGGAGAGTCTGTGCGGTAGAAGATGCAAGAGTACGTCACGCTTGTAGAACATTGCGGTGAATGTTGGTTGCATTCAGTCTGGTGCCATTACAGAGACCTCTTGCTGGCATGAGATTTCTATGAAGCATGACAAGTGAACTAATTTTAATTTTGAGTTTTTGGACATACGGACGTTCACGCTGGGTGCCACCAGAAATTTATCACAGTTGAGAGGCTTCACGCTTGAGAAGCTTCACGTGCGAGAGGTCATCACGTGTGACAGGCTTCACGTGCGAGAGGTCATCACGTGTGAGAGGCTTCACGTGCGAGAGGTCATCACGAGTGAGAGGCATCACGTGCGAGAGGTCATCACGTGTGAGAGGCATCACGTGTGAGAGGCATCACGTGCGAGAGGTCATCGCGTGTGAGAGGCTTCACGTGCAAGAGGTCATCACCTGTGAGAGGCATCACGTGCCAGAGGCATCACGTGTCAGAGGCATCACGTGTCAGAGGCATCACGTGTCAGAGGGTTCACGTGTGAGAGGCATCACGTGTGAGAGGGTTCACGTGTGAGAGGCAGAGAACTTCGTAATGGCCATTATCAGAAGGACAGCTAAGGAGCAGGTATGTATAGAAATGTTGGCCGGGAGAAGTATGATGACGTTCTCGGAAGTGAATGTTTTTCGGACATCGCGATAATTTCTGCCTCGCCACCATATACTCCTAAGGGATTCATATGGTTAACGTATTGTTGAGGAGAGTGTATGGCTACATGCGAAGTG
The DNA here is from genome assembly GCA_002072015.1 of Radix auricularia. NCBI lineage: Eukaryota > Metazoa > Mollusca > Gastropoda > Lymnaeidae > Radix > Radix auricularia. The sequence goes on along the minus strand of MUZC01004634.1, from coordinate 276,903 downwards.
GTGGCCATGTTAAGTGGTGGCCATGTTCAAAGTGGTGGCCATGTTCTAAGTGGTGGCCATGTTCTAAGTGGTGGCCATGTTCAAAGTGGTGGCCATGTTCTAAGTGGTGGCCATGTTAAGTGGTGGCCATGTTAAGTGGTGGCAATGTTAAGTGGTGGCCATGTTCAAAGTGGTGGCCATGTTCTAAGTGGTGGCCATGTTCTAAGTGGTGGCCATGTTAAGTGGTGGCTATGTTCTAAGTGGTGGCCATGTTAAGTGGTGGCAATGTTAAGTGGTGGCCATGTTAAGTGGTGGCAATGTTAAGTGGTGGCAATGTTAAGTGGTGGCTATGTTAAGTGGTGGCTATGTTAAGTGGTGGCTATGTTAAGTGGTGGCAATGTTAAGTGGTGACCATGTTAAGTGGTGGCCATGTTAAGTGGTGGCCATGTTAAGTGGTGGCTATGTTCTAAGTGGTGGCCATGTTCTAAGTGGTGGCCATGTTAAGTGGTGGCCATGTTAAGTGGTGGCAATGTTAAGTGGTGGCCATGTTCAAAGTGGTGGCCATGTTCAAAGTGGTGGCCATGTTCGAAGTGGTGGCCATGTTAAGTGGTGGCCATGTTCAAAGTGGTGGCCATGTTCGAAGTGGTGGCCATGTTCGCTAAGAAAGGGTGAAAAGAACGGGCGCAACCAGGAGCAAGCAAAAATCTTGACGCGAATGAGGGGTGGGAGGGCGGTAGCTCAACCTCAGTGCCCACAGTGCCCACAGTGCCCATACCTTGGGATCAACGCTGGACTGGAAATGAAGGAAGATTTAGTCTGCTTCTTATGTAATAATTATATATATAACGGAGTGGTTATACGGAGATTTTATTCCCATAATGCTTAGCGCTACAGGGAGATTTTTGACTGATAACTTGACGATTAATTTAAATTTTATATAGGTCAGTGCCACTTGTGGATTAGTTTGCGTCCCACGAAACAATGTGATACTTTTGACACGTACATCTTTGACTTTTGGGTGTGTCTATTGGTACTCGAATAACAATAGCAGGTACTGCGGTACAATAAAACCATTATAAGGTTTTTTATAGTCGAATTTTATCAAGCTTCTTTGGAGTGTGGTCTCATTGTGGTGAGTATGATTGTTTGACCATAGGTGATTGTTTGACCATAGGTATCAGGTGTGGGGCTCGAGTTTCAGTTGATCTTCTTTTTTTTTTATTTTATTTTTTATATTTCTTTCGCATTTGTCAATTACTTTCAAAGAACAAATTATTATTATAATCAATTATATTATTCTATATTTTATAATTAATTATGAGGTTAGGTTTAGGCGTATGTTCAAATTGAAAATCATTTTCACCCCGCTAAATATATTCCACATAGGGAGTTTCAACATTTATTTCAAACCGTGTCAAAGTCATAAACATCTTTGTCATTGATAAAACATTTTCAAGTCAGCTTTGGCTGAGATTCCATATTCCCTTGTCAATCATTGACACCTTCGCAAAGATGGGAATTTTTTTTAAGCCAGAGTCAATGATATCTTTTGTCAAGATTAAATATTTTCATGTCATCCCTGGGTCAAGAGAGAATCTATTTCCTAATATTTATGGCCATGTTCGACGATTAAAACATGATTCCCCCCCTCCCTTGCCAAGTCAATATCAGATGTCATTAAACGATGGTGAGTTTTTGTCAGGGCCTGCAGTTCGTGTCCAGCTCATCTGTTGATCGCCCTCAATTTAGCGACACGCAGGACTGCCAGGAAGATAAGCCTGGGTATCATGGAACAGTTTCAGGTGACACTTGCTATTTCTAACGGACATGTGTTGTTTCGTCTCCACTGCTAATCAAGTCTTGTCATGAGTCCGCGCCACAAATCTCTGTCCGGGCGGCTCACTCGTATGTTTCCGGAGTTTCCGCTTAGTTTAAAATGTTAACAATCCAAAGTCAATTAAAGTCACGAGCTACTGTTGAAACTGAAATCGGAATAATTATTATTGAAATTAACATTTACATTTCTTTAAAAAAAATAAATTAAAACTGATAATTATTTCAAATTATTTTAATGTCGCGTATTCTTTTTTTTTAATGACCTACTGAATTGACTTTCAGATAGGATCAATGAAATGTTTATTGTTTTTTTTTGGTTTAGTGGTTTATTAAGTTTGATTTATCAATAATTTAACCCCAAAAAATTATTTATTTACCAAAATAGTTAAATGTATCCAACCGGTTCCTTGTTTTTATTTGAAAACAATTATGTGTCCCTTGAAATTCTAAGGGAACCGTGTAATACCACACACACTCACTCACAATACACTCACACACACTCTCTCACAATACACTCACAGACACTCTCTCACAATACACTCACACACACTCTCTCACAATACACTCACACACCACACTCTCTCACAATACACTCACACACATATTCTCTAACAATAAATTCACTCACACTCTCTCACAATACACTCACACACACTCTCTCACAATACACTCACACACACTCTCTCACAATACACTCACACACACTCTCTCACAATACACTCTCTCACAATACACTCACACACACTCTCTCACAATACACTCACACACACTCTCTCACAATACACTCACACACATACTCTCTAACAATAAATTCACTCACACTCTCTCACAATACACTCACACACATTCTCTCTAACAATACACTCACACACACTCCCTCACAATACACTCACACACACTCTCTCAAAATACACTCACACACACTCTCTCACAATACACTCTCTCACAATACACTCACACACACTCTCTCACAATACACTCACACACACTCTCTCACAATACACTCATACACACACTCTCTCACAATACACACACACACACACACACACACTCTCACAATACACTCGCACGCACTCTCTCACAATCAGTGCTCGATTTAGGAAAAAACCAGTGCCGGGGATGAAAATTTTTTCAGCTGAGCCGGGGATAAATGCCATCCCCGGCGGGGATGATAGAAGTTAAAGCAGAGCCGGGGATGGAGCCTCACAGTGCCGGGGATATCCCGGTTTCCGCAACAAATTGAGCCCATCTACTAATCCTGCTACTACCACTACTACTATTACTACTACTACCACTTCTACTACTACTACTACAATATAACATGACAGAACAAGTGAAAACAAATTATTTACAATACAACACATAAAAAATGATATGCAACAGGTTCTAATGTTGAAATATATTTTAATTTGTTTGTTTCATTTTTTCTAATATCTTGATTGAATTTACAGTTTTTAATAAAAACTAGCTTGTAGCTGAGATGGAATTTACTTTAAAATGGAAAGTGTGTTGTTTTCGTTTTTTAGCTAATAGATATTATTGTTGATGTTGCTGCAGTAGATGATGATGTTGTTGATGCAGTAGTTGATGTTGTAGATGAAGTTGTTCTTGATGCAGTTGTTGCTGATGGCGTTTGTTGTTCATGTTGTTATTGATTATGTTGTTGTTAATGACGATGTTATTTTATTTTGTCGTTGATGTTGTTTTTATGTTTGAATTTACAGTTTTTAGTAGCTTGTGTTGTTGTTGGTGTTGCTACAGAAGATTATGTTGTTATTGATGCAGTAGTTGATGTTGTAGATGAAATTGTTGTTGATGTAGTTATTACTGATGGCGTTTTTTGTTCATATTATTTATGATGCTGTTGTTGATGACGTTGTTTATGTTGCTGTCGTTGTTGTTCTGTATTTGAAATCGGTCTAATCAATTCTAAACAGTTATTTTCTAAAAATCAAAACTATTTAAACAAATTATGGCGCTGTTCCATAACTACTTCTTTTGTTTGTTTGCCAGAAGGTAGGTCGCTAGCAGAATGCCTTCCGTCTTTTAACCACTTTGTGGCATACAACCTGGCATCAAAATGTGGAAGTGGTGGCCCATTAATTTTAATAAAAAGCAAGTGATTGATAGTTTCAACATCTAATGAATTCCGAAGAGATGTGTGAGTTAAATTCATCGCGCTGAATCCTCGCTCACAATCAGCAGTAGATATTGGCAGAACATCTAATCTCTTGTACAAATCATTAAGTTCTGCATCAGCATCATGACCATCTTTTGTCATGCGAAATTGGTGTACTATGGCTGAAGTATGTCGTGCTTCAATTTTCAAAATTTTTTGAAGTTCCATAATTTCACGATCTCCATACAACATTAACTCTTCTGTGTTTTTTGGCCAATTTGCCTTACATAAAACTTCAGCATGTTTCAACACTAATGTGCTGTTGTCAAAACGGGAGGAGATGTTGTCAACCAAACTTTGAAAAAACTGTTTCTTAAAATTGTGAAACTTTGTTTGTTCCGCTTCTGTTGGTGGCATAAGCTTGATTTCTTTGAAAGTACTTGTGCAAGAAAACTCCTTTAAAAAATCCTGACCACTGACACCATCATATTCTTTGAAGGCTGACAATGTTTTATAGCATTTGAAATCTCAGCATTTACTGTTCTAACTGAGGATGAATTTTTTTGTAAAAATAGTGACAAACTTTTAACAACTTCAAGGGCTTCTTTGATTATTGTTAGTTCGTAAACAAAAATCCATTTCTTCAGTTTAAGACTTATTCCACTGCATTTAGTTCTATCTCGAGCATTTCTGCTCATATCCAAACTGAGTGTTTCAAAATGTTTCACTAAAGCTGGATAGTTTTGCCAGATTGCTTGAACACTGCGCAAAGAGGATGCCACCCAACGAATATCAAATGTACGACCAATGTTTAGTAACTCTGTGTGTACTTCTTTTGCCACAATTTCCAATTGATTTCTATTCTTTGGCGATCGTGAAAAATGCGAATATAATGATTCTGCAAATATCTGAAAGTGTGAGAGTTCTGTAGATGTTTTTAATACATCGTGAATAGCTAATTCCAATTTGTGAGCCATGCAGTGAAAAATAACAAAATCAGTATTCATTTTCTGTTTCAATAATGCCAAAGCACCTTTCATTTCACCTTGTAAATTACTTGCGCCATCAGTGCAAATTCCAATAAGTCGCCTTTTCAGTATATCATCTGTAAATCCAAACTTATGTAGAACTTCAAGCAATGAATTTGCAATATCTTCACCCGTTTGACTAAGCAGTTCAAAAAGATCTAAAAACCAATTGTTAATTTCATTGTTATACGCTATTCGTATATAAAGAATCAGACAAGTTTTCACAGAAACTGAAGTGCTTTCATCAAATAATAAGGAAAAAGTTGCTTCAGTCTCAAACAGAATGTATTTTAAAAGCTTTTCCTTCATTTTTATAGAAACAAAAACTATAATATTTTTGCAAGAATGATCTGAAAAAAGACACTTCCCTACATCCAGGCCATTCAGTTCCTGAAGAAGCATAA
>MUZC01004634.1:254625-264832 GCA_002072015.1 Radix auricularia | reverse complement strand
CTGTGTAGGTGGGATGTGTGTGGGGGGAGGGTTGGTGGGTAGATGAGACTCTGTATATGTGGGATGTGTGTGGGGGGAGGGTTGGTGGGTAGATGAGACTCTGTATATGTGGGATGTGTGTGGGGGGAGGGTTTGTGGGTAGATGAGACTATGTGTAGGTGGGATGTGTGTTTGGGTGGGTTGGTGGGTAGATGAGACTCTGTGTAGGTGGGATGTGTGGGGAGGGTTGGTGGGTAGATGAGACTCTGTGTAGGTGGGATGTGTGTGTGTAGGTGGGTTGGTGGGTAGATGAGACTCTGTATATGTGGGATGTGTGTGTGTGGGTGGGTGGGTTGGTGGGTAGATGAGATTCTGTGTAGGTGGGATGTGTGTGTGGGGGGAGGGTTAGAGGTATCCAGTCGTTGTTGACCAGTCAACCAGAATACGTTGACCTGTGTGTGTAGGGGGGGGGACAAGTCTTGTCTCAGGACAGCTACGTCAGAGGAGAAAAGAAAAATGGCGAGTGTAGGAGGTGGTTAAACGGGGGAGGGGGGAGTTAAGCTATATCGAACGCTGTCTCATTAAGAAAGTAATTGACGCATTAATGATAGTTTAAAGATATATTTATGTTACATTGATTATATCTTTATGATATATCTATAACAGTTTTTATAATGATATTTTAAAGAAATATTTATTTTACATTGATTATATCTTTATGATATATCTATAACAGTTTTTATAAGTATATTTTAAAGATATATTTATGTTACATTGATTATATCTTTATGATATATCTATAACATTTTCGGATACCTTTTTGATATCTATAAGGTACCTTTATAGTTTATATAATTGTATGATTAATATCTCTTTGATGTCTTGATGATACCTTCATGACCTTGGAAACCTGATTGCAGCAACGAGCTTCCGGAACCCGAAGACCTGCATCATGTAACGTCACATGACCGAAGGTATAAACGAGGTTTGATATAGGACGCTAAAGTGTTGGATTAGAAAACAGTCAAACCTATAACTGCCCTTCAGTGCGGCTTATGTCTTGTTTTTGTGACTGAAAAACTTTTTTACACGTACACATACAATAACACAGACGACGACATGGTTTATCAAGTGTGTTGTCCGTTGTGAGAACATAATGTGTGTGGGTTTGTTTTGTTTTTTTTTTAAGTGGAGGCAGGAATAAGCACCATAAAGAAGAACTTAACACTTTAGGAATTTGTAGGCATACTATTGGCCATGCACATACTGCTCACTGCTGACATACATTTAGGGCATGTGTACATAGTAACATATGCGAACCCCATAAGACCATGCCTCTTCTTCTTATTTACTACAGAAGCTTTTTAAAAGGAGAAGATTAATGCGTCCTGTGCTTAACCTTTGGTTGTGTCTAGTCTTGCATTTGATGAAAGTGTGTTGGTGTTCCTAGTTGTTGTTTTTTTAAGGCAACCTCTTTCAAGCCTGAATAAAAGTCGGGAAGATGGAGGGGCTGAATCCGATTACACGTTCCCAAATGGGTTATATAGCAATTAATTCTGCGATCTCTTCCTTTGTTTTTTAGGTTTAGGTTTAGAATTTTTATTTGTTCATTTAGGGTTTGGGTTAGATTTAGTTATAAATGTGAATTTAGGGTTAGGGTTAGGTTTAGTTTTAGAATTTTAATAGTTGAATCTTCCTATTTATTTGTAACGCTGCATAACAACAAAGATGGCGGCAATGTTGAGCGGGAACGTTAGGTCAGATTTTACCGTATTAAGTATATTTGTATTTATTCATTAGAAATCGATGTAGCTGTACACCTCAAAGATTGTTCTATAACCAGAGTGAGACGTTGTGAAACCAGGAGCCCCATGTGAATAATAACGTAGGGAGTCTGTCTTAGAGACCTGCTAGTGAGTCAACACTCGGGCCGTATAGGTCAACAAAGGTGCTACCACCATCTGATGGCTGACCTAGTCGTGAGGACCTAACCTACTTGGACAACAACACGGAGCCTTTCATCTCGGCCGCGTCATCCGAGGACTTTGACGTCACTCTAGCCACTCAGGGGAGACGAGCCGCCCACTCGTAGCTGAACTCTAGTCTACTTACGTAGGGTGGTGGCCCCTAATAAATTCTAGGGGATGAAATTAATGGGCGCAGAGGCACAGGGGCGCATCCATGTATTAGAACATTATTAGTTAATTATGTTTTACAAATTTCAAAAACAATATTCTGCACTTTCTTTGCAGAAGTTATATAGTAACTAGATTGTGCCAGGCGCCGTGGCGCCTGCGGCGCCCCCTTTTTTTGGGCGCCTACGGCGCCAACCTTTTTTTTAAAGACCAACTAACTTGTCCTTTTTTGATAAATACGAATTATTAAACTTTATGAAATGTACGCAAAGTATTTATTTAATAATAATAATAGGGGTTGTATTTTGCGTACCGATGCACACCAAACAATGACGTCATCATATTAAATATTTTTACAGCGCTCATCAACACACGCTTTTTCAACTAAACTAACTGCTGTAGACTGTCGTACATCGCTCCTCAGCGTTTCAACTAAACTAACTGCTGTAGACTGTCGTACATCGCTCCTCAGCGTTACGTTACAGAACCACACCACTGGGTGTTTATATATATTAATTAATTATTTTTTGTTACTTCAAATTACAGAGAATGGCTGTAAGAGATTTGACAAAGATCATTTATTACGAGACTTAACTATGTTAATCTACCGATCAATATTTAATCGTTAACTCCACCTCAACCAATCGCCTTTAATAAACATAATTCGCTACCTCTGGTAGTCTTGGCTGATCCCTATTTCCTACCCACCACCACCCTCAACCCCCAATTTTTTTCAAAATCTTATTTTTTAAAAAAAAAATATTTGAACAAATATTGTTAAGTCCCTAAAGGGCAGACAAACAGGGCACTCCAGCTATACAGTCACCTCCCCTGAAAAGTGGTTTTGGCAGTGTCTTTTGGTGGGGCCAAAATATATTTTATATGCATAATTAAATTTACCAAGTTAACTATTCAGTGATAATGAAAAAAAATATATTTTTGACTAATGTACCGTGTTCAGTCAGCTGAGGAAAAGTTGGTCTTTAACAGTTAAAAACTCCCCCCTCCCTTCCTGTCCCTTTGTAAAAGCGTTTTGAATTTACAACCTTAGAACCACGTCCTGTGTCTAAACATTTTAACAGTGTTGACCGTGACGGCATTCTGGATATTGCAGTTACTGGTATTCTATGTGCAAGCAATACCCATGATAGAGTCAACATGGAAAATAGACTCATAAAACGATTTGTTACGTTGGCTCCATATGGAATTAACCTGACTGCAAAATCGTTTTCCCGTTGTGGTATTCACTGTTACTTTCGATTCTTCAACTTCCTCCTTTTTCCTATATTCTGTGTCCTTGTTTGTTTTTGTTTTTCTTTTCTTTTCATTTTTTTATCACATAATATGTTTAAAGATATATGTAAGTAATTATTTATGTTATTGTACTGATGAAGGCATGAGCCGAAACGTTTACTAATATTTGTATTAGTTCATAAATAAAGCTTAAATTTATTGTCTTCTTACACCAATAGTTTGTGTAATTTGTTTTTTAACCACAGACAACAAAGCTTTATATTTTTAAAAATTATTTCCTAAATCAAAAATAAAACAAAACTGATTTGTTCGAAAAAATTTTTAAAGTAATAATAATAATAATTTAGCTTATGTTTACTTCCTGGTGCATTACTTCCGGGTTAAAGTTTGTTAAATTTGATTGGATAATTTAAAGATTCCTGCCTCTCCTACTCCACGGGGAGTCATCAGACCAAAGCTGAGGGTGAGATACCTACTGCTCCCGGCATGCTTTGTGTTGTCAGTTGTCAAAGTGAAGAGGTCAAACCCTGTCAGCCAAGTGGTCAGATAAGTCATGGCGACCACCTGCGAACACGTGCCAGTCAACCAAATACAAAACATTACCTCAAATGATGAACCTGGGGCCAGCCTATGAGATACGGGATAAATGTTTAAACACTTGGTCACCGTGTGATGAGTATTTGTTGCTTGCTAGAATGTATCGCCAAGGATCCAGGTGTGTCGAGATATTAAGGCACCAAGACGAAGTGGTCTGGAGAGTTGTGTTGATATTATGCCTGAACTCATGAGATGTCCATTAAAACATCACAGAATGTGTGCAAGCACACAAAGATGAGGTTAGTACCTCTCTACCAAATGAATGCGTTTCTTTGCGGAAAGTTCGACAACTGCGCCAACAAGGGAAAGCATCAAGCCAAATATTTCAAACAGTAGCAGATTGAAAATTTTTTTAAAAACTTTAAAAAAAATAATTTTAAAATATTAGTTGTTTTTTTTCATAAACTAAATGTCCCCTTAGTTTAAAAATCGTATAATATTGTGACCAGAGGTCATCGAGCCCTTCCCCCCCATATCGTATAATATTGTGACCAGAGGTCATCGAGCCCTTCCCTCCCCATATCGTATAATATTGTGACCAGAGGTCATCGAGCCCTTCCCTCCCCATATCGTATAATATTGTGACCAGATGTCATCGAGCCCTTCCCTCCCCATATCGTATAATATTGTGACCAGAGGTGCCCTTCCCTCCCCATATCGTATAATATTGTGACCAGAGGTCATCGAGCCCTTCCCTCCCCATATCGTATAAAATTGTGACCAGAGGTCATCGAGCCCTTCCCTCCCCATATCGTATAATATTGTGACCAGAGGTCATCGAGCCCTTCCCTCCCCATATCGTATAATATTGTGACCAGAGGTCATCGAGCCCTTCCCTCTCCTTATCGTATAATATTGTGACCAGAGGTGCATCGAGCCCTTCCCTCCCCACCCCCCACCCCCAGGAAGGACGTACTTGTGTGGGACGGTAAGGATGGTATAGGGCAGTGTGCGCAGACCAACGCAACCATAGTTTATCTAAAGATGTAATTTTTTACATGGAAGGGAAGTCAAACATGTATGCCCATCCTCAGGACAAAATTACGAGAGATGACGGTGATCACCCGGAAAATATCACCCAGAATATATTTAAGGTAATTTCTTAAACCAGTCCATCTTCTGCATTTTTCAGATTTGTTTTAATGAAAAAAAGGTGATGACTAAATAATATTAAAATTGCTAAGGGTAATATAACTCTAACTATGTCTGTATGGAATCTGTTCGTCTGCAAGAGACAATAGTTTTATCTTTATTGTTTGCCCCACTAAGCGTAGCTGATGAGACCAATCCTCGAGTGGCAGTCTCGTCTGCATGTCACACACACGAATACAGTGGGGCAGTGTTGCCTGGCGACACACCAATATAGTGGGGCAGTGTTGCCTGGCCAAACACACCAATGCTGTAGGGCAGTGTTGCCTGGCCACACACACACCAATGATGTAGGGCATTGTTGCCTGGCCACACAGCAATGCTGTAGGGCAGTGTTGCCTGGCCACACACACCATTGCAGTAGGGCAGTGTTGCCTGGCCACACACACCAATGCTGTAGGGCAGTGTTGCCTGGCCACACACACCAATGCTGTAGGGCAGTGTTGCCTGGCCACACAGCAATGCTGTGGGGCAGTGTTGCCTGGCCACACACCAATGCTGTGGGGCAGTATTGCCTGGCCACACACACACACACACACAAAAACACACACACACACACACACACACACACACACACACACACACCAATGCTGTAGGGCGTTCCTTCTTGCTTTTTTTAAGCTGTAAATATAACAACGTGTACCAAATAAATTATCAAACTAAAAGAATCCTCATGGCAATTCTTTTCCCTCTGGAAAACAAATTTCTTTAAAATGTTAATCTAAAAGTTAAATAGTATGTTCTGTGGACATGTTCAGAGTTCTGCACTAAAGATATTAATTGAGATGATGGATGTTGGCTCTGAAGACCTTATCTCAGGGTTATTGCCCTTGGATATTGCAGCGGAGGTTATTAGAATATTCTTTCATTCTTTATATCCCGTTTAAGACCTTGGAACAGTTTTAAGGAATATTTATTTAAAGTAAACTTCCCGGCATGGAGACCGTTCGCTGTCAAGAGGAATAACTTTATTTTTCATACCTTCAGACGACAATACGCGTGTCCTTGTTTAAAGTTCTGTAAATTTTCACACATACACATTCACAGGGACTATAGGTGTTGGAACACATTCACAGGGACTATAGGTGTTTGAACACATTCACGGGGACTATAGGTGTTTGAACACATTCACAGGGACTATAGGTGTTTGAACACATTCACAGGGACTATAGGTGTTTGAACACATTCATAGGGACTATAGGTGTTTGAACACATTCACAGGGACTATAGGTGTTTGAACACATTCACAGGGACTATAGGTGTTTGAACACATTCACAGGGACTATAGGTGTTTAAGTAAAAGTTATTTTAAAGACTTGGGTTGTTGTTGGGTTGTTGTTGGGTTGTTGTTGGGTTGTTGTTGGGTTGTTGTTGGGTTGTTGTTGGGTTGTTGTTGGGTTGTTGTTTTTTTCGTCCATTTTAAAAAATCTGTTGATAGTTTATTTTATTTCCGAGCCTAAAAAAATATTTTTTAGATGCGCCAGTGTCGGATAGAACTGTTTCAAAGCTGAATTGTCGCCCTTGCGTGAACTCATTTTTATCTCGGAACAATTTTTGGGTATACAGGATGCATAAAGGTGTGGGATTGTAAGCAAGGTTTGGTGTGCAGGCCATATTAATGGTTTGTTATACAAGTGAGAGTAAAAGGTTGGATATGTATACATAGAACGGTTGACTACTGTCCTGGCTTTTAGAGTTAGTTTATTGTATAGACAAAGTTGTTTTTTTTTTTTAATTGAATTATTCAAAGAATGAGGTGAGGTTCACACCGTGCTGTGATAATTATGAGATCTCTTTTTTTCCATGCAAAGGAAATCTTAATGTTATCTTAACTGGATCGTATATGACGCCCCACTTCAAATTCTAGGACCCCCCAAAGGCATGCATTGTTACCCGCCCCCTCCACAACACAGTTTCCGCATTCCATTGCTCGGAATTCAGCTTGGTCAGACTTCCTCATAAATGTGTCAGTTGTCGCACGAGATATCCCTCTACTGGCTGCTCCAACAAGGGTCCTTCAATATCAGAGTGGGGGCTCAACAAGCAGTTCAACATAACCGCCCTTGTTATCAACGGGCTAAACTACATCAACAACTGTACCGACATTTGGGGCGGGGGGAGCAATGATGGGTGGCTGGATATCAGGACCAAATGAATGACGCAATAGTAGAACACGTTGTCATATGACATAATAGTAGAACACGTAGTCATATGACATAATAGTAGAACACGTAGTCATATGACATAATAGTAGAGCACATAGTCATATGACATACTAGAAGAACACGTAGTCATATGACATAATAGTAGAACACGTAGTCATGTGACATAATAGTAGAACACGTAGTCATATGACATACTTGAAGAACACGTAGTCATATGACATAATAGTAGAACACGTAGTCATATGACATAATAGTAGAACACGTAGTCATATGACATAATAGTAGAACACATAGTCATATGACACCATAGTAGAACACGTAGTCATATGACATACTAGAAGAACATGTAGTCACATAACACAAGAGTAGAACATGTAGCCATATGACACAATAATTGAACACGTAGTCATATGACATAATAGTAGAACACGTAGTCATATGACACAATAGTAGAACACGTAGTCATATGACATAATAGTAGAACACATAGTCATATGACATAATAGTAGAACACGTAGTCATATGACATACTTGAAGAACACGTAGTCATATGGCATAATAGTAGAACACGTAGTCATATGACATAATAGTAGAACACGTAGTCATATGACATAATAGTAGAACACGTAGTCATATGACATAATATTAGAACATGTAGTCATATGACATACTTGAAGAACACGTAGTCATATGACATAATAGTAGAGCACGTAGTCATATGACATAATAGTAGAACACATAGTCATATGACACCATAGTAGAACACGTAGTCATATGACATAATAGTAGAACACATAGTCATATGACACAATAGTAGAACACGTAGTCATATGACATAATATTAGAACACGTAGTCATATGACATAATATTAGAACATGTAGTCATATGACATACTTGAAGAACACGTAGTCATATGACATAATAGTAGAACACGTAGTCATATGACATAATAGTAGAACACATAGTCATATGACACAATAGTAGAACACGTAGTCATATGACATACTAGAAGAACATGTAGTCATATGACACAAGAGTGGAACATGTAGTTATATGACACAATAGTAGAATACGTAGTCATATGAGAGCAGTTACTCTCAGAATACGAACATTCACTTTAAAAATGCTAAGATATTGAAAGAGTTTTAATTTTAATATTTTTGTGGGTGAAAACGGGTTGGAATACATGGTTGTTTTTTTTGGTTGTTACATGTTGTTGTATGATATATGTTGTTGTATGTTATATGCTGTTGTATGTTATGTGTTGTTGTATGTTATATGTTGTTGTATGTTATATATTGTTGAATGTTTATGCTGTATGTTACCAGGGGAGGATTAAGACTGCACGGGGCCCCTGGTTGCAATCAAACGAGGGCCCTTTTAAATAAAACGATTGCTAGCAGCTAATATAAGACTGTAAATTAATAGTCCATTGGTTCCTTGACCATATTTTGTCTGTACTATGGGAACGACTTTCCCTACCAAAAATATAAATCATGAAAAAAAAAACACGAAGATATAACTGTTTGAAGTGTTGGCCGGTATATTATAATTAAGTGTAAAAAGGATAATATATATTCCACATTTATCCCGACATCGCATGCATAAACACTTCCACAAGGCCAGTACAGCTTACCAAAACTTGTAAATTTTAAAAATATAAACATTATTCTATAGTATGTTCTCTTAATGAGCCATTCAAATCAAGTTTTTTTAAATTATTATTTAGACTATCAGGTCTGAATAGCGATCAGATTAATAGATAAGATTTATAAATTTATTTGATATTATTATATTTTCAAGGATTTGTGCAAACATTTGTACACTTTTATTATAAAATATAAAGAGTTTGGGGGCCCCAAAACCACCGGGGGCCCCTGGCTATAGCCCGTTCAGCCCCCCTTTAATCCGGCATAGTATGTTACATGTTGTTATATGTTATACATTGTTGTTTGTTATATGTTGTTATGTTGTCTGTTGTTGTATGTTATATATTTTTGTATGTTATATCTTTTTTATATTATAAGTTGTATGTTAAATGTTGTTGAATGTTATATGTTGTTGTATGTTATATGTTGTATGTTACATGTTGTTGTATGTTATATGTTGTTTTATGTTACATATTGTTGCATGTTATATATTGTTGTATGTTATATGTTGTTTTATGTTACATATTGTTGTATGTTATATGTTGTTGAATGTTATATATTGTTTTATGTTATACGTTGTTGTATATATTACATATTGTTGCATGTTTATTTTGTCATATGTAATATGTTGTTGTATGTTGCATATTGTTGTATGGTGAGGCTGGCACCGATATATTATAGCGGAAAAGAGAGACAACCTCACTAGCACTTTGCGTAATATTCCGTTCCTAATGCCATTCTGCTTGAAAAGGGGACATAACAATGCCTTTCAAAAACACACGGGACACTACTTCTACCGCCCACGATTTAAGGTCCCTTTATGATCCTTTCTTTTTCTTCTTTTGGTCGGGTCTCTCTTTGTCAACCGCCCAACGCCCTGTCGTCGAGTCCATCTGTTAAAGCTGGCCATCTCCGAGTTACATCCGACTTAATCTGTCCTGGCCTAGCTGAACCTGACACAACTTTATTCCACAAGTTCGTTCTTTAGGTTCAACTTTCGCACCGGTGTTATGCCACAAACAAAAAATGCGACTTTTCATCGGGCCACGCGCCTGTTCTGCTATTATGACCGGGTGTTGTTTTTTCAAGAAATTGCATGCCCTTTAAAGGTCTAATTTTTTTTTTTTTTTTTTTTTTTTTTTTTTGGTCCATGGCTTCACCCTTTGTGACGGTACCCAGCCGTCGAGAAATACCAGAAATTACAGTTACTGCCGTGAAAAAATTATTGTAATAGCGGCGCAAAGTTGTGTGGTAAGAATAGCCTTTCAATAATGACCT
>MUZC01004634.1:216934-227685 GCA_002072015.1 Radix auricularia | reverse complement strand
AAAAGGAGGAAGTTAAAGTATCTAAAGTAACAGTGAAAGCCACAACGGGAAAACGATTTTGCGTATGGATGCGTACGGAGGAAGGGGGAGGGGTGTCTCCACTGAATGGGTACTTACGCACAACAAATATAATTTGCATAATACCAAGCCTAGTAACGTAAACCGCGCAGACTCTAACGGCATTTGTAACTGACTGACTGAGTCAAGACTGATATGCAATAATGTTTTATAAATTATATTTAAATGCAAACGAAATTCTGAACTTTTAAATTCAGACCAAACGGAAACGTTCACACATTGCTAAATTATATCCGACTGATTTATATTTCAATTTCTTGAAATTAGTAGATGTTTCTCTTTCGCCCAGTGTTTCAGCCGTTAAGTTATATAAACATAACGGGATGGCGTTTTACTGCTTATATCTTTATATTTTATATGTTTTTTTCGCCGTCCATGAATGACGCCATGCGATTTTTACCCCTCTTTCCCCATTGTCACAAAACGTAGACCCCCCTCTCCACAATATGACGACACAAAGCTCTGCCCCCCAAAAAAAATAAAAATAAAAATAAAAAAATAATAATAAGTCAAATATGGTTAACACGCGTGAAGCCATTGAAAATGTAACTAAATAAATTGTGAGCAATCAAGTGGAACTTTTATTTCAAGTAGCATATTTGATGTCTTAAACGTCGCCACACCCCCTTGTCTTACATCCTCACTAATGCGTTACCCTTCTCCGCCCCTACCCACAGGCGCATGACGTCATGCATGGACGGCCCCTTCATGCATTGTTGAAGACAATAAAATTAGAACTTCCTATTACTTCTATTGTATTTTTTCAATAAATTCCACATGAAAAACACACTGTTACATTTACATAATATGTATTTTACTGTAAGGCAATAGAATATTTTTGAATAAATTTTATTTAAAGTTGCGCATTTACATGTGACATCATATTTAACACCCTCTCGCCTCTCACTCTCACACATCGTCACAAAGGCAAGACCCACTCCCTTACCCCACTAGGTGCGTGTTATCAGTCAAGGACGACCCCTAAATAGGCCAAATTTAAATACTTAATTTTCATTGGCTTATTTTGTTTGCGTCTCAATAGCCTGTGGGCTATTAAGACGCTAGCGTCTCGATAGCCTGTGGGCTATTAAGACGTTAGCGTCTCAATAGCCACTGCCCACTTTTTAATATTATTATAGTTACAATGTCAATTGCAAATCAATTAGTAGAGCTAACAAGACTAAGCATTATTTATTTGATTTTTAAAAAAAAAAATCTATGACAGCTACAAATAATCCTAAGTAATCCTAAATAAGACTAAAGTACTGATTGTTTCTATAAATAGAAATCTCCGAATAACGCCAGACGTTATTCGGAGATTTTTACGAATAACGCCCGGCGTTATTCTGAGATTTTTACGAATAACGCCCGGTGTTATTCGGAAATTTCTTCGTATAACGCCGGCGTTATTCGTAAAAATCTCCGAATAACGCCTCCCTATTTATAAAGGTCGTGTACATATACAATATAATGGCAAATAGCGCTTTACAAGTTAATAATAGAACATAAAAATTTTCCCAGCAAAAAATGAATGATTATCAGGAATACACATTCACATAGTATTTTAATTATAGATAGTCAAGTATTTTTGTACCACGTTTGGTCAAGATCCATCCATTAACCCAGTGGTCAATTTTTAAATAATTTTATAAAGCTCATCTAGGGAAAAAAAAACAATTTTTTTTGGTTCCGACAGGTATTTATAGCAACACTTAATTTCCTGAAAATCTATTTGAGAAGTGTCATCAACAACTTCCCAAAGTTTCGTGTAAATTAAATTAATGTAGTCAATGTTTGAATCAATATTTACATAGTTCACATATGAGAAAAAATGACATTAAGAGCCCCCGGACCTAAATGGTGCAAAATATAAAACATGAAGTTTTCGATCCTGATGAATAAGTCATAGGTGTATCAATATTTTTCGAGATCGTGAATAATCGTATAGGAAATCAAATCTTTAAATTTTACCAAAGCAAAAATCAACTAATTAGGGGGCCCCGGCACCCCACTCCGAAGGAATTGACATTAGGAGTTTGATGTGCTAAAATATTATATTTTAGGCCATCAAGTTTTTCAAGATTCATCCACGAATACAGCGTCCACTGTATAACAAAATAACTTTTTATTTATCTTGAATTTTTTTTTAAAGATTATATTTTGGGCCCCCGGCCACTTATGAGTTGTATTTTTAAAACTTTTTCTACCAGCAACATTTGCTGGAGTGTACACAACAAGCTCCCAAAGCTTTATCGCGATCTATGAGACAAAATAATATTAATCGAACTAGTGTACAAAAAAACATAAACATTAAGAGCCAATTGGTGCATAATGTAAAGTTCAAAACGCTTGGTTATTTCAATCTGGATCCTAATGGATTTTATCACTTTTTCTCTAGATGGAGTAGAAGCGAATAGGAAATAAAATCTTAAACGTTTATGAAAAACTATTTGGGCCTCCTGGCCCTAAAGGAATGGTCTTTAAGATTTCAAATATATAATATACTTATATAGACTATCAAGATTTTACATACCAATTTGGGCCAAGATCAATTCATTTACCCACATTTTTATATAGCCAAAATAAGGGGAAAATGCTATTTCGGCCGTCTTCACCCCGTGAGTATTTTTTTTAAAGAAAGACGTTCCCAGTCACAATCCCGGTGTAACCGTCCAGATTAAACCCGTGACCAGAATATACCCGGTGTAACAGGCCAGATTAAACCCCTGACCAGAATATACCCGGTGTAACCGTCCAGATTAAACCCCTGACCAGAATATACCCGGTGTAACCGTCCAGATTAAACCCCTGACCAGAATATACCCGGTGTAACATTTCAGGATTAAACCCCTGACCAGAATATACCCGGTGTAACATTTCAGGATTAAACCCCTGACCAGAATATACCCGGTGTAACATTTCCAGATTAAACCCGTGACCAGAATATACCCGGTGTAACATGCCAGATTAAACCCGTGACCAGAATATACCCGGTGTAACATTTCAGGATTAAACCCCTGACCAGAATATACCCGGTGTAACATTTCCGGATTAAACCCCTGACCAGAATATACCCGGTGTAACAGGCCAGATTAAACCCCTGACCAGAATATACCCGGTGTAACAGGCCAGATTAAACCCCTGACCAGAATATACCCGGTGTAACAGGCCAGATTAAACCACTGACCACATTGAAGCTCTTTCAGAGAAATTAAACTCTTTACTTAATTAGCAAAATTGTTTTAATTAAAATAAAATAATAATTGTAATATATATAAGGATGAATAACAGCAGCATTACATTTGTTTGAAAAGGATGATGTTGTTCTCTCGTTTTTAACACACTTTGGATTTCTTACCCGTATCGTATCTTAACATTTACAGACGCTCCTTCTTTACAGATAATTATTATGTATGTGATTGTCCTTTGTTCCGTAACCGTCCCCCCTCCCCAATTGTTGTTCAAGATCCTGAGTGCGGCCATAATATTTAAACTTGTCAAAAGTAAGGCCAAGAGTTGTGCTAAGACGCTTTCTTCTTGAAATTTTTTATTGGTTTAAAAGTCCTAATGTCTCTTGTTCCTTTTGTTGTAGGCTCCCATTGACAGCAACTTTAACAGAATCATCGGAGCACTGATTGGGTTAAGAATCCTGTTTATTGCTGTAAACCTTTAGGTTACTGACATTGTAGGTGTTTCTGGGTATTTTGTGTGTCAATATATTCGTTAGCTTAACTCTTCCCTTGTCAATGATTCTACCACGAGGTAGGAACCAACCCACCATTAGATGAATGCGGCGATGATTCTTGATATCATCTTCATCAGCATTTTTTCCGTCTCGCGAGACGATGGTACAAAGAAGTTCTGTGCTTCCCAGTGTTTTGGACATTGTCCTAGCTCTTCAGTCTAAAGCCTCGACCTTTCTGCGCTCTTTGGCTACTTTTAAGTTCTCTTTGACAAGTGTTCGGCTTGTATAGCAGTCTTCTGCTTCACACTCCCAGTCAGCCGTGCATATTCTGCCTGCTTTCAAGTCCCTCTGGCAGACATCCTTCCATCGCCTAGGCCAAAATATACCCCACCAGGCCAGAATATACCCCGGGTGTTAAACTGGCCTAGGCCAAAATATACCCCACCAAGCCAGAATATATCCCGGGGGTTAAATTGGCCAAGGCCAAAATATAACCCGGGGGTTAAACTGGTCTTTCCTCTTTTCCGATACCAGTTCTCCATAAAGGAGGTCCTTGGGAATGCGACCAGGCTCATTCTTTTCACATGTCCTAGCCACCTTAGGCGTCTTTCGCTGGGGGTACATAAGTTTCGTTGTAGAGTAGAATTGTAAACGTTGATCGTACAGTTGGTCTTCCATGGTTGACAAAGTTCGCGCTCTGGTCATTTTTGGAAGTCATTTTATAGTGACCAAAAATGTGCTCTAAAAGTCGCGAAATCCGATTCGTCGACTCTGTAAAGATTGGCCTTATCCAACAAGGTTGCCACCATTCGTCGACTATGTAAAGATTGGCCTTATCCAACAAGGTTGCCACCATTCGTCGACTATGTAAAGATTGGCCTTATCCAACAAGGTTGCCGCCATTCGTCGACTATGTAAAGATTGTCCTAATCCAATAAGGTTGCCACCATTCGTCGACTATGTAAAGATTGTCCTAATCCAATAAGGTTGCCGCCATTCGTCGACTATGTAAAAATTGTCCTAATCCAATAAGGTTGCCGCCATTCGTCGACTATGTAAAGATTGGCCTTATCCAACAAGGTTGCCACCATTCGCAACTTCATGCTACTGGTTTATATTTACGCTTTCAAGAGAAATACGGTTGGTTTAAAATAAAAATAATCGGGTGGGACGAGGTCAGGGGTTCTCTTGAATGCAGATAAAACAGAACACAATCCGTGCTTCATAACAATAGATGAATTATGAATGCATGAAAAGCGGACAATCCAACATCGGCCAAATCCAATAAGGATGACCGTACTTTTTAAACAGTTGTTGTTGAGCCTTCTCGTCCATGAGGGGCATCCACTTAGTATCGTCGGCGTCTGTGACTCCTCCATGGGCATAGGCCACCTACGAGAGGCTTCCAGGCCAGATTAAATCCCTGACCAGAATATACCCGGGTATAATCTGGCCTAGGCCAAAATAGAACCCGGGGGTTAAACTGGCTTAGGCCAAAATATACCCCACCAGGCCAGAATATACCCCGGGTGTTAAACTGGCCTAGGCCAAAATATACCCCACCAGGCCAGAATATACCCTTGGGGTTAAACTGGCCTAGGCCAAAATATACCCAACCAGGCCAGAATATACCCCGGCAGTTAAACTAGCCTAGGCCAAAATATACCCCACCAGGCCAGAATATACCCCGGGTGTTAAACTGGCCTAGGCCAAAATATACCCCACCAGGCCAGAATATACCCTTGGGGTTAAACTGGCCTAGGCCAAAATATACCCCACAAAGCCAGAATATACCCCGGGTGTTAAACTGGCCTAGGCCAAAATATACCCCACCAGGCCAGAATATACCCTTGGGGTTAAACTGGCCTAGGCCAAAATATACCCCACCAAGCCAGAATATATCCCGGGGGTTAAATTGGCCAAGGCCAAAATATAACCCGGGGGTTAAACTGGTCTAGGCTAAAATATACCCCACCAAGCCAGAATATACCCCTTTGAAAACATGGGGATATATAGTAAAAAAATGAATGAATGATTATTTAGATATTCTATTTCTATTGGAGTTTTAGCTTTATCAGATAACTTAAACTCATGTCTAATGTAGATATGATGTTTAATTTACAATAAAATAATTTATTTTATTGACACGTATAATGGATGGAAATTTTTTAATCTAAATTTACATTCTACACAAGTAAAGATGAAATCAACGGGGAAAAGGGGGGGGGGTAATTTATTTATTTTTTAAAAGTTGACTAAATAGATAAAATTAATGAATTGATTATTTAAAATAAAAATAAATGGAACTTAGGAAGTAGATATAGTTGTAGCTTTTCAAACGCTTGCGAACATTTATTTCATGTACCTCGCTTATCAATCAAATCATTAAGTTTAATCATTTTGAGTATGGCAATAAAGATTATTTTAAATTATTGAATTTAATTACGTATAAATGTTTTTGTTTTCTTGTTTTTCTCTCCTCTCATTTATTAAAAATGTTACAGACAACAATGGTTCAGGCCTTTCTTTATTTTGTTTTGGAATAACATATCAAGGCACATTTCCTTTTTTTAAAATGTATCTGAATATACGCTGACATCCAAAATAATTTAGATAATATGATGACCAAAAGTGTGGGAAACGTGTTTAACTTTCCCAATGTTGTTTGTCGTATTTCCGAACCTTTATCTGTAGCTCGGTTTGCATTTGCGGCGTCTTAAGACATTCCGAAGAAACCTTTGTTCTAATAATGCAAATTATTATTTTTTTAAATCAGTGCAATTAATTTTTACCTCTGTTACTCCTAAAACAGTACGGTCTTCCTTATTGGATTTTGACGATGTTGGATTGTCCACTTTCTATGCATTCATCTATTGTTATGAAGCACGGATTGTGTTCTGAAAGAACCTTTGACCTCTGACCTCGTCGCGCCATATTATTTTATTTTAAACCAACCGTATTTCTTTTTAAAAGCGTAAATATAAATGAGCAGCACAAAAGTTGCGAATGGGGGCAACCTTATTGGATTATGCCAATCTTTACAGAGTTGACGAATAGGATTCCTCAACGTTAAAAACAAATTCTTTGGTCACTATAAATAAACTCCAACGACTACTGTGCAAACTTTGTCAACCATGGAAGACCAACTGTATGATCAGTTTTTACAATTCTACTCTACATAGAAAGATAGTTGGCTACATTGTTAACCTTTAGAGAAACGGTCAAATACCAAGTCACAAATAAGACAAACTGAAAAGCCTTATATTGTGAAGCAAAAGAAGAGATAAATTATTTCCCATGATGAAAATGAAGTTCTAAATAAAAGTCGCCTGCCAAATATCCTGAAGACGTTTCATGTCAACCCAAATGTTGGTGGTCATTTGGGCAGAGATAAGACAGCCACAATCTCTGAACTTTGTTATTGGAATAGAATGACGATTGGCGTTCACAAATAAATCAAAGCCTGTCAAAAATGTTTTGCCCTAAGGCCAAAAACCAGCAAGAAGAGACCAAGACTGAACAATAGACCAGTTCATACCACACCTACACATGCATCAACCAGGTGAAATCCTTTTGAAATTATGTAATGACGAAAAGCCAAGCTACCTATGGATCTCTGGCCTACGGAATATGGAACACTTTAACTATTAACTTATTTGGACAATGTCAACGCCGATGTACTGAACCACTTGCAGCAATTCATAAAATACTACATCTAACCGTAAATACCAATATCCACCCAGCCAAGTCGCATCAAGAGTGTAACTTTGATCGCAGAAACACAAGCAGCCAGGAAATAACTGATGATTCCATAGTTTTATAATCCTTAATGAAAGACGCGTAATAAAGATGGCTAAGGCGTGGGAAAATAATGCGCCCAGGTTGCATGCCCAGGGACCCTCTATATGGAGAACTGGTATCGGAAAAGAGAATGACAAGTCTCCCATGTCTCTTGTTCAAGGATGTCTCCCAGAGAGACTTGAAAGCAGCCAGAGTCAGGACAGGTGAATACTCAGAAACACCGGGAGTGTCAGTGACATAAACGTTTACAGCAATCAACAGGTTTCTTCACCCAATCAGTGCCCTGATGATTCTGTTAAAGGTAATGTCAATGGGAGCCTACATTAAAAGGAACAAGAAAGCACAGGTGAAGAAATAGATATCAATGTGATACAACCTGTCTCAAACAAATGCAGATTAGGACATTTAGCCCACTAAAAATTTCAAGAAGAAAGCGTCTTAGCTTAACTTTTAAACCTTCTTTTTGACAAGTTTGTGTATTGGCCGCAATCGAGATCTTGAACAACCTAAACGTACATATAAAAGGGGGGAAAAAAAGGGGGGGCGGTTACTTCTGGTCATAAGCTACATTCTGACAGGAACAGAGGACAACCACATCCTTCTCAGAGATAAAGTTTATTCCAACACATGAGCACTAGCATTACATAACAACCACTTGAATACTTGAGTCAAAGTGTGGAATGGGTTGGCTGAGGAAAACAGAAAAACCAACACTATCAACATTTTAAACTCTTTAAAAAATGCAAGACTATACATAAACTAATGATAAGCGTAGGACTTAATAATATTCTGTATAAAAGGAGCATCTGTAAATAATAAGATGAGATTAGGATAAGGAATCCAAAGGGTTCGCACGCGTTTGAAAAGCAATTAATATTAGCCATCTTAAATTATTGTTTTAAAATAATCATGTAGTGCTTGATTAAGTTAATTTTAAATGAAAAAAAAATATGAAAAACGCTGATTCCATATATATTTGTATAGACTGTTACTTTTGATATTGAATCGTTGAAATTATGTAAGATTTCATATTTTAAAAACGAGACGACATCATCAGTTTCAAATAAAAGGTCGTGCTCCATTTATTCATCGTAAAATGTTTTATAATTATTATTTTATTTTAATTTAAAGACTTTTGCTGCTTAAGAAAATAGTTTAATTTCTCTGACAGAGCTAAAACATGAAGAGAAAGTCTAATAAGTCAGTCATCATTAGTTTACTATATATCCCCATGTTATCAAAGGGGTCTATTCTGGCCTGAGGGGGGTATATTCTGGCCTAGGCCAGTTTAACCCCGGGGTATATTCTGGTCAGGGGTTTAATCTGGCCTGTTACATCGGGAGCACACTTAACAACTTTTCAAAGTTTCCTGACGATTGAACGAAGGTTGTAGTAAGGTATGGAGGACATGCAGTTAGACAGACATACGTTCATATAGATACACATACATATATATATAGAGAGACACACGGGGAGAGGGGAGGGAAGATAGATTTGAAACTAAATTTATCTGTCATTTTTTTTTCTCCATTTCAAAGTGTCTATATTTTGTAAAAACGAATTGTCCCTCGACTAGACTCTGACTTTTTAAACTTTTAAAGCAAGAGATTCTATCGGATTTCTGTGATATAAAATGTTAAAGTCACATATTTTCCTTTTGGAAAAATAAACAAAAATAAAACATCTTTAATGTGCATTTGTGGATGTTCGAGGGAATTTGTGAATGTGTGTGTGGGTGTGTGAATGTTTGTGTGGGTGTGTGAATGTTTGTGTGGGTGTGTGAATGTTAGTGTGGGTGTGTGAATGTTTGTGTGGGTGTGTGAATAATTAAGTGGGTGTGTGAATGTTTGTGTGGGTGTGTGAATGTTTGTGTGGTTGTGTGAATATCCAAGTGTTTGTGTGAATGTTTGTGTGGGTGTGTGAATGTTTGTGTGGGTGTGTGAATGTTTGTGTGGGGGTGTGAATGTTTGTGTGGGTGTGTGAATGTTTGTGTGGGTGTGTGAATGTTTTTGTGGGTTTGTGAATATCCAAGTGTTTGTGTGAGTGTTTGTGTAAGTGTGTGAATGTTAGTGTGGGTGTGTGAATGTTTTGTGGTTGTGTGAATATCCAAGTGTTTGTGTGAATGTTTGTGTGGGTGTGTGAATGTTTGTGTGGGTGTGTGAATATGTGTGTGGGTATGTGAATGTTTGTGTGGGTGTGTGAATATTTGTGTGGGTGTGTGAATGTTTGTGTGGTTATGTGAATATTTGTGTGGGTATGTGAATGTTTGTGTGGGTGTGTGAATATTTGTGTGGGTGTGTGAATATTTGTGTGGGTATGTGAATGTTTGTGTGGGTGTGTGAATAATTAAGTGGGAGTGTGAATATTTGTGTGGGTATGTGAATGTTTGTGTGGGTGTGTGAATATTTAAGTGGGTGTGTGAATGTTTGTGTGGGTGTGTGAATATTTGTGTGGGTGTGTGAATATTTGTGTGGGTATGTGAATGTTTGTGTTGGTGTGTGAATAATTAAGTGTGAGTGTGAATGTGTGTGTGGGTATGTGAATGTGTGTGTGGGTGTGTGAATAATTAAGTGGGTGTGTGAATATTTGTGTGGGTGTGTGAATATTTGTGTGGGTATGTGAATGTTTGTGTGGGTGTTGAATATTTGTGTATGTGTGTGAATATTTGTGTGGGTATGTGAATGTTTGTGTGGGTGTGTGAATAATTAAGTGGGTGTGTGAATGTTTGTGTGGGTATGTGAATGTTTGTGTGGGTGTGTGAATAATTAAGTGGGTGTGTGAATATTTGTGTGGGTATGTGAATATTTGTGTGGGTGTGTGAATGTTTGTGTGGGTGAGCGAATGTTTGTGTGGGTGTGTGAATGTTTGTGTGGGTGGGTGAATGTTTGTGTGGGTGTGTGAATGTTTGTGTGGCTGAGTGAATGTTTGTGTGGGTGTGTGAATGTTTGTGTGGGTGTGTGAACAAGTTCTTTGAAAAATGCTGAGAATAAATTATAATTCAATTGTCTTTGAAGCGCACCAAAATCCGCTGTGATAATAAATAACAGAATTTTGGCATTTTGGCCACCTGCAAGTTGACCCCGCTCTGGCAGATCAAAACTCTGGCTACTACTCTACTTGCTACAACTGTATCTACTCTACTTGCTACAACTGTATCTACTCTACTTGCTACAACTGTATCTACTCT